>JAAAKQ030505553.1:0-20111 GCA_010016005.3 Zanna intricata | reverse complement strand
TCAACCTGAGATTGTACAAGACTACACTTCATTCACATCATCCTCATTCATTCTCTGAAGTAATACCTTACGGTAGTTTTTTTTTTGTTTTAACTTCCGGAACCACCGTTAAGGTATATCTTCAGAGGATGAGATGAATGAATTGTAGCGTGTGTGAATGCCTGACTGGGATTCGAACCCGGGACCTCCAGATGTTATGGTAGTTCTGGAGGCTAAACAAATAAAGAGAGAATTATTTCTCTGTCAAATTAGAACATTATAAATATAATATTTTTAAGATCATGTTTTGACCAGATAGTTCTACATTCAGTTATTTTTTAACTTATCATTAGGTACAATATTTATAAAAAATTACCTTTATATGAAAAGAAAACATTGCCAGCTTTTATATCCCATACTGAACATAGAAAGTGGCTGATATGAGAGATCCTTTCTTTAAGCATAAGCATTTTTCAAAATAAATACTTAAATCAATTGATAAAATTACACTTTTTATTAAGTGCTGAAAAGAAGATTAAATGGTGTTCATTAGTAATTAAGTGTATTATTTATATTACCTGTCCAAAACATATTTTCAGAATGGAGATTGGAGAGAGCTCATAAGTGAAATCTTAATTGAAGAGGACCAATAAAAAATAAATTTTGTAACTCTGCAGTTAGTTTTTAAGTATTCATTTATATAATACTAGCATATCTGTTGCAGCTTTTGCCAATTTCAAGTTGTTTCTTATCTCATCATGATTAATTTTTTTTATTTTAAGTTTTTTAGTCAAGTAAGGCTGGCAGGTGCAACTAGTCATATTGCAGATACAGTAACAGTTGCTGTGTTGGTTAAGCCGCTGAGCTGTACATTGTTACATCCCTTAGAAAAATCAAAATTCAAGTAGCCCAAAAATTGATTATAGATATTTATCTGAAGAGTACTTTCAAACCGAAATCTTGTTTAGTATGGTGGTGGAAATGGGGAAAATTTTCAAGCATTGTTCAAAACTGTTTTACCTTTCTTCACCCCTTTCAAGGTGACACAATTCAGAAAAAATTTAGAAATTGATTTTTACATATTCACATGAAGATTACACCTACCAAAAATCAAGTTGATATCTACATTTGTTACCGAGAAATTAAAAAAAAAAATAAATTGTAAATTTCATTGCTAGTCTATATTTTAACCCTTTAAACTTGGGAATTTCAAAAAATCCAAACTGATACCTCCTCAAATGAAAATCCAACCTACAGTTATCCCATTGAGTAATACTGGAATTTTTCAAAAGCTTTCAGACCATGCTTATTGGTAACTGTGTTTTATTACATAACTGTGATATAATAATTTATTAAATATATCATTGTCTTCCACTACTGAGTTAAAACAGTATACCTAATGCATTGCTTAATAACAGAAGAGATTAGATTATAGCTTGTTGCTTTATACAATCTAAACTACTCATCTGCTATGAAGCAATTAAGGTTCAATGTATATATCAGGGTTACTTTCTCTCAGAGTTATAATGCCAATATCTGAGGGGAGGATCTTTCATGTAGGGCTGTATATTACTTGTTTTTCATCTACCTGTACCATTTTCTCAGTGAGCTATAGGATACTGATGTGCAACAGTATATTTGGTTCAGTTATGAAGGCAACAGAAAACCATTTCATACCTCATTTTCCCTTTAGTAAGACTGGTTTGGGATGCTTGTTACTCTTTAACGTATTCTGGAACTTTTTTCCACTTATAATTGTATTAATCATCATTAAATAATATATGCTTCTGAAAAATAAGGAACTGGTCATCTTATTCCTATAATTTTATACTGTATATTAAATGTACCACTTGGTCTTGGGTACATTTAAGCTTTGCATGACAGCTAATGGTAAGGATCAATTAGTCCTCAGATTATAATTTTGCATACATTTAGGAGGAGCAGTATTTGAAAGCTGATCTAAGAAAAACAAAGATTAAATTTTGTCTTTCTTATTGATTTTATTTCTTTCATAAATATTAGAAAGAAGAGTAGAAGTTACTATCTTTAAAGAGTAAAAGATTATAAAGTGTGAAAGAAAACATAATGAAGAATCTTTTTGAATTAAGTGTTTTATAATGAAATATTTGTATAATGGGTCTCTTTTATTAGAATCTGTTGTTTCTTTACTATGAATAAATATATTTGCTAACAGGACATGGTATTTCAAATTTTATTTGAAAAAGACTTGTACTAAAGTTATTAGAGTACTAAAGTTAATATCAAAAGTTAGATGTACAAATAATTTTGCTAATTACTGCTACTTGCTGAAAACTAATAATCCTTGAATCTGTAAGCAGTAACACATGCTGGATCTAAGGTGATATTTTGTTACAAAACAATAGCAGGAGTTTTAGCCTCATAATCTAGAGAGGTCATAGGTTTAAGGATCTGTGTCATTATTTTAACTTTCACTTTTTTATACATGTACACTAACGCACATTTGTTTTTATTATATAGTATCTATAATAATATTTATAAGGATCTACAAAAAAATATGTATAAATTACATGTTTGCTGATTATTTATTTGAATCTAACAATTATTAACATAAAAAACATATGTTTTTTTAACATATGTTTAAAAGAAGTTTTAGGTGTCTGAGTAAAATCTTAACGATTGTTAATTGTGATATTCCAGTTCTAAACTTGCACAATGAGTCGATTTTCCTGGGCTTCTCTGAAAAGTTTCCCTTACTTACTTGGAGACAGGAGGTCTAAAAGCACTTTTTTTGTATACTACACTTCCTATATTTTGAAACTGTTGATACCAACGTTTAAGAGAGTCTCTATTAGAAGGATCACAGCTGTACTCTAAATTAAAATGTCTACAAACAGATAGATCTACTTTCACAGTAACAGATTTACTTTTATAAAATCATAGTACACACATTGCTTTTTCCTGCATGGTAGCCACTGCTTAACTGGAGATCGTTCTGATGTATTCATTCAAGGTCATCAGTATCTGTAATATTACATTAATGTTTAGAAAAAAATCAATGCACACTGCATTGCTTTGTTCATTTTTTAATCTAATTTCACTGAATAATTTATGTTCCCTCTGTGTATTTTTAGGCAAAATATGTATGGTGCAAATTGCCCTTACATCACATGGTTAAAATATCTACTTTTAGAATAGGTACTATTTTCAGTATTGGTTAATAAAACAAAAATTACCTTATTGATGATAGTTTCTACATCTCCATTTAAATTTCTTTCAAATTTATTACAGAAATTAAGTCTTCTATATATAATAATCATGTTTTTTTTTATTGATCAACTCTTAAAAATTATGCATTAATTGATTAGAAAAAATGTTAAAACTAGTATACACCCATGTAGTTATTTTACCTTTTATATCAGTTCTATTTTGAAAGAAATCTTTTTTTTTAACTATTTGCTCTCATTTTATTAAGACAGGTAATCTTACATAGTTTTTTCATAGTTGGTTAGGAAAATTAATTGTTTTTAAAAATTACTTCACAATGCCTATCAGCAAGAAACTAGTTTTCACAAAAGAATACATTATGAAAAACATGTTTTGGACATAAGATGTAACAACTTAAAAAAATTAATGATTAGATACTGGCAAGTCTAATTTATTCGTTTATACCATATCAAGAAATGAGAAGCACATTTAATTATTCAAATTAAGATCATTTATTTCATAATTAAATGGATTAATTAAAACAGAAAAGAATTTACTTTTAAATATTTTCTTCATTTTCAGTTATTATTCTATATTATTATTTTTTTTTTGTTATTTGGGCATCAACTTCTATGGTTATTAGCTCTTGTCACATTCTTTATAATAGGGTTTTAATAATCACTAGGTTTGTCATATGTTAGGGTGTAAAAAACCCTTACCAATTTAAAATACCAAAATAACACAGAAAATTTAAACACTCATATGTATTATAACACTGAAAACACTTACAGGGTGTAAAGAGCCCTGATTTAAAATGAAACAATAAATAAAATGCAAATACAAGGAAAAATGAATGTCTTCACAATAATAACATTATTAAATCTATACGTATAAAATTAAACTATTTAATTTAGAGATTCCTAACACAACTTGAATTTACTTAGAGACTTGTTAATAGTCCACTGTACTGGCGTGTAGATGAGCAACTATTTTTTCTTCTTTTCCATTCTCCAAATCAGCAGCAATATTTCTTGTTAGGCTGAACCTCTTTCTGATATCCTCATATATGGTACACTCTTCCATTAAATGCTTAAGTATTTTATTTAGAAACATCGCACAGTACGTCTTTGCAATAAGGATATCCTTAATGTTCTTTTCGAGTTGCAGTTAACAAATTGCTACATATAAGCACTCTCTCATCGCAGAAATGTTCCTAGTAGCAAAGAGCTTGCTATATAGCAATAAGTATAAACTCTGCTGTATAAACTCTTGCCATGTCTGGCAGTTTCCAAGTAATGGGCTTCTCCATTTACATATATGGAACAACCAACACTGTGTTCGGTTTTAGAACTGTCAGTACAAATTTTTATTTATTTTCATAACTACTGATGATTGATAAAAATTCCTGTAGGATGGTAACTCCTGGCTTCACTTTTATTTTTTTCATGGGAGAGATCCAATTTTATGTTTACTGCTGGTAAGAGCCATGACAGAATTTCTCTTCTTGAAATTGCCAATGTTTCTCTGGTAAAGCAATTTAATATTTTCTTGTCAAGTTATAATATCATATTCCAGCTAGTCTGGAATAGGTAGAATGATGTTTATATAATGCAGTCAAAGGGTGATTGTTAAAAGTTTTGTTATTTATATGGGTAAGAAAGGCCCATGTATTTCCTGCATATCATCAATAGGATCTCTCTTCTATAACATAGTGACATTATTCTGGCTTCTGACATTAAACTAGTTGCCATACTTTTATGGAATGTGCCTTTTGCATATCTTATTCCACTGATTTGTATTACATCTAATAAGTAATTTTTTATTACATCTAAGCAGATGAATATACAATACATCTGTAGTCGAGTTTAGATTGAACCAATGATTTATACAGCCTCAGTAGTACTTATCTGAGTTCCAGTTGATGATTGATAAACATTTAATAATTTTTAGGATTTTCTTGTGTCTATCACTAAATTTTTAGGTCTGTTATTGGAAAAATCCCTTGATTTATCCAATAATAGACCTATAAATCGTATATTATCTTTGTATTGTATTGGATGGTCATCAATGGTCAAAACTGGACTTTGGTGAGGAATTATCTTCCTACAGAAGAGAATTCCTCACAATTCCCTACAACTTTATTGAAGGCGATTGTCGTACGTTACTATTTGTACTTCATCATACCTGTAGTGATGCTGGCATACATAATTGCCAGATCATCGACAGACACTTATGCTAGAATAGCTAATATTAGTTTATTGATGGCAATTGTGAACAAGGTATTACTCAATGGTGAGCCTTGTGATATGCCATTTTCCAATCTTTTTTTTGATGATTGTCCATCAGGGAGTATTCATCCTGCAGGTGGGATGAATGATTGAATGAGTCATTGACGTGAATGAGGCTGGATCACTGGGTGGATACACTCCATTCTGCCATATCTGATTACATAGTTCTAGTAATTTATGTTTTGCAGAGGTATTCATCTGCCAGTTTTCTCCAATGCTTTCTCAAGTTCTTCTATTTTGAAAGATACATTGTATGAGTAATTCATTTCAGTTTTGAAATTTAGCAGACCCTCAACTATTTTTTTTGTGTTCTAAATTTTTCATCATACTTAGTCGTTTTACTGGTTTCTTCAAAATGACTGACTAGTAATCAATTTCGTTAAGAGTATCTCTAACTTCATCTTCATATTGAAGGCAAGTTATGGGAGTAAAGTCTACATGCCCACAAACAGCCTTCACTTTCTTCCAAACATCTGACACAGTCAGTATTTCTGTTAATTGATGACACATATTGCTGCCAGGATCGTTTTTTATAATCTATAATAAGTCTTTCTGCACACATCCTATATGTTCTAGGCAATTACTTTTTCTAATGTTGGACGTTTCTTAAAAGCAATATATGATGTTTCCTTTTTTTTTTTTTTAATAGCTTCACTTATACTTTTTGAGTTTCCTGGATGTCTGGGAATATATCTTCATGTCAAGTTAGTTATAGCATTAGTTATAGCATTGACATCCACTTCGATAACTTCAGTTGTTTCAGGAAGCATCGTACAAGCTGTGAAACTTGCCCAATCTGCCTTATCAAACAGCCATCTTTTGGAAATGGGATATATTTTTCTTGTAATGTAAGTTACAATTTGCATTGGGAAATTATCACTTCCTTGCAGATCTTCTAAAACTTGGAAGTCACCCACCAGTAGTATAGATGGGGGAAGCTGAGTAATTAATCATGTTATTTCATCCTCCTTCCAATCAAAATTCAGTAGGTATATGCTGCAGATAGTGATCTGGAGTGGACACTTCATTCTAATTGTGACCGCTTGCAGATTTGTGTATATTTCAACTGCTTCAGTGGCAGCTCTTGTCGAAGATAATATAGCTAGTCCACCTCTAACGCCTATATTTGGCAGTTGATCTCATCAAAATGTATTATATTTTTTTAGCTCAAAATTTTCATTTTGGCAGAAATGTGTTTCTTACAGGCATATACAAATTGGGTCTACATCATGTACCAAGTGTTGGAGCTCATGGATGTTTGACAAACATCCATTGATGTTCCACTGAAGAATTGAATCGCTAAATTTCTTACTAGGCCTTTCAGCCACCCTTTTTTCTTCTTCTTTTCTATTTTTTGAACAGCTTTGAGTTTAATAAGTATGTCGTCACTCGTGTAGCTCCTGACCTCTGAATAAAAGACCATTGAAGCCGTGGATGATGCCAAAATGGATTAGGCATTGATTGAGAGGCAGAAACTTGGGAGACCCTCCTGCAACAGGAGTCACACCAGTCACCGTTCAGGCAAGGGGGAATCAGGCCCTATGGGTGGTTTTTGCTGGTCTCTGTAGTTTGGAGACCACCTCAATTTTAGAAGGTTAGGAGTTTCCGTAGAAGACTCCGTAGCAACCACCTTTCTCATACTGTCATCTGATAGGTATCCAGATGTAGTTGAACTTCTGGTTCAGTAGCTGTCTTTTCCAGTTCAGATGTGCTTTTCCTCATAGTCAGCTTATTATCTGGAGGCTGAATCTTAATCAAAGGCTTACTAAATTCCTTATGAATGAGAGACTTCATTCTATTGTTTATTATTCTCTCAGTCATACTAGCCAAAGTAAGTGCAAGTTTTGCCAAAAAGCTGGTTAGTATCAACAACAGTTGGAGCAGGAGCAGGAACAGGAACAGTAGTTGCAGCCTTAGTATTTGAATACTATTTCATGGATACCAGTGTTCTTTGGTGGTTGGGTTTCAATTAACCACATTTCTCAGGAGTGGTTGACCTGAGATTGTACAAGACTACACTTCATTCACTTTCATACATATTATCCTCTTTCATCCTCTGAAGTAATACCTTCAGTTCTGGAGGCAAAACAGATATGTCATCAACAGAAGCCTTAGTATAGGTTGTTGTTGCTTGTGGGTGTTTAAAATCTTCTTTGCCTCAAGATAGCTGACCTTCTCAGGGTTTTGACTTCCACACAGTTACTTCATCTTTGTAAACAGGACAGTTTCTTGTTCTGCACGAATGCTGTCCTTTACAGTTTACACATGAAGGAGGTTCCTTAAGTGATTCCTCTTCATGAACTTTTTCAACACACATGCATATTTGTAGTCTATCGCATCAGGTAATAGTGTGGTCTGATGCCACAACATTACCACTTGAAGCACCTTGAAAACATTGGCACTTGAAGCAACTCGCTGGTTGTTGTACAAAAGCCTATAACATCCAATGTATGTATTCCTGCACGCACTTTCTCTGGGGTCGGTCTGTTAAAGGGGAAGATATGAGAAACAAAAAGGTATGATTTTCCTGTTTCTTCTCATGTTCAACTTACAGCACTCTATTACTCCTTGTGGTGTCAATTCCTTAACTATTTCCTGCTTTGTGCAATTCAGCAGATCCTGACGTATCACAACATCAATTGAAGTATTGAGGATGCTGTACATGTACAGCAAATTTACCAATATTCTTAAGTCCTAGGATCTTTTGTGACCGTGTATCATTAGTTGTCTCTTTGTGAAGTCCAGTGTATGTTTTTCTGATCTCTTAACTGGGCCTCCAGCAGCACATATACTTGTTTCTTGAATAATAAGAAAAGCAGTTACTGTCCAAAAATTGCCATCATCTCTCATAATTACAAGATGCTTTGGTTTTGGTTCATTGCTCTTGAATAGAGCTCTCTGCAAACTCTTAGCTTCATTTTCTATTCTTGACTCAAAAAATTTCTCCAATTTGCCTCAGATGAAGCGGCTGGTTCAAGATGAGATATTTACGTAAACCCTCTGCTGTCCCATGTTTGTTCAGTTTTAACTTCTGGAATCACAGTTAAGTATATCTTCAGAGAATGAGATGAATGAATTATAGCGTGTGTGAAAAATGCCATGGCTGACCAGGATTCGAACCTGGGCCTCCAGATGAAAGACCGCTACCACTTTGCCATGGAGGCCGGCTGTACAAAGCTAGCTGCCAGGGTTCATCTCCACTTTGGGGCTACCAACTGGCTCTGGTGGAGCCCTGCTAGCCAGCATTATGAATAGTACTTACTAACAGCTACTGTACTAACAAGTAATAGCTGTACTAACAGCTATTGCTGTCCTGGATATGGAACGTAGATGTTATGTTCCGGACATGAGGATTACTTACTTCAGGGTATTATTATTATTATTATGATTTAGAGTTACTCTAAATAGTTAGGAAATATGGCATTTCCTTATAATATCTAACAATTTTTAAATATTTATTAGTAGATCTTTTACTTGTTTAAAATTATTTTCTGTAATAAATTTATTAATTTTTTTAATATATTTCTATATCTTTATATAGAATTATTGGTGTGTTTCCTTTATTTAATATATTTTGCACACCTTGTTTATGATTTTATTTTTCAGTGTCATTATATTTTGATTGTATATTATTTTTTGTATATATATATATATGGTTATTTTTATAAATATCAAATATTTTGTTGTAAGTCTTCTTTTTGTAATATTAGCAATTTCATTACAACAATATTGTTTTTATCTTGTAAATTTATTTTTTTGTTATTAACTTCTGTGTCTTCTATTGTTCTCTTTTATATATTTTATATATATATTTTAATTCAAATAATTCATTAATATGTTGATCACTGTGTTAATAAAATTTAATATAATATGAAATATAAACCATCAAAATGTGGGATATACTGTGAAAATTGATTATTGGAAATACATATGGTAAGTTTAACTAATTTAATTACTGTTTTTTGGTGGTTTATACTTCATAATAGTATAATATAATTGCTTCAAATTTAGAAAAGCTGGACAAATTACATAATCCACATTCCACAATCCTGATGAACATAATGTTCCTGTTATTAAAACTAAATTATCAATGTATAAATGATGGTATGGTGCAGACTCAAACACAAAATGAATGCATAAATACAATGTATAATATAATGGAACCAGAATTTTGCCAACTAATCACAAAAATAAATTATAGATATAACAACCCTGATATAATATAAATACAAAATAAAACTTAATGTAATAAAACAAAGAACTTGAATGTCCAACCACTGAAGATCAACAGCAACTTAAATCATGATGATTTTTAGACTTTCAAAAATTGTTGATTATAGTAAATTTTAATTAAATTATATTGATTATTTACATTCTAATTATGATTTGGTTTTGCATTAAAAATAAATATAATTATTTTTGTTTAGTTCTATATAAGATCTGGTGATTGTTTTCTAAATTCTCTATCATACCAGTCAACAGACCTGATGATTTTGTGTTAATAAGCCCAATATTTTGAACTAAAGGAATTATACTTCCATTCCAATTTTTAATTAATTACTGCATCATTTAAAAAAAAAATCTTCCCACCATTTTATTTAAAAGAAAATTAAAAGATTTTCTCTGCCAAAATAATACTAATCTGCAAATAAATTTTAAATAATACTGAATACAAAGTAAAAAAAGCCTGAGTTCTTTGTATCTCAGTGTGAATAAATATGTGCTGAAGTAAATTTCATTCATGTCTTCTGAATTTTGAATTATTTTTTATATTTAGTATATTCACACATTTACCTTAATATTATTTCAAGTGTTTATATTTTTAATAATTAAAATGTATTTTAATTACTTATTTTCTTTTTTCCTATAATCAACTGGGTTATGATGCTGCTCTGACCAAAGTTTTTCTATGATTTCTCTTCATCCATCCTGCTAAACACTGAGGTAGTTCCTATTCTTATCTGTGAAATTGTCCCCAGTTGCTGTGGACAGATATTTCTAAAAAAAAAAAAAAAAAAAAAAAAAAAAAACTGTATATGTATGTGTAATACATATACATTTTAGCAAATTTCTACCAATACCTATCTCCTGTGCAATAAAATTATTACAGCTGTGTAGCACATTTTATTCAGTGATAGAATTAAATGGTTACTTTAACCATTATTGGTGTTTAACTTAAACCAATATTTTGCTTTGGACATTAAAAAAAAGAAAATAAACTGAAAACAGTGTTATTGTTGACTTAAAGTGAGACAATCATTACTGAATTCTATTTCAGTAATTATATTTTTATTACTGAATCAAAATTAATGTTTTTCAGGGAAGTAATATTTATATCACACAACAGTAACTTAAATTTCTGCTATTAATGGTGAAATATTTTTTTATAATAGGTGTATGTACCACAAATTTTCCTCTGACGAGGATAGATAAAGAATTTTCTTCATAAACTGATTGCTTTTTTTTGTGAGAAAAAGCTGTATTTAATGAAATTTAGATTTTTTCTTGGATGAATGTAAGTTATTCAGTACACAGTATCTGATTTTGGTAGCATAACATCCCTATCATTCCCTAAAATTCTTGAATTCGACTTCTACATGTATTACTAGGATGGATTATCAAGAACTTAAGGAAAAATCTACTTTTAATTTCCTGAATCTTGCAAAATTTGAAGATTACTGCATGATACTCAAAGTGACCATTAGAAAAATTGGTTTTATTTGAGACATAATGAAATCAAGTAAGTAATTTTGACTCTGATAGGTTATATATTCGTTTAATAACCCTTATGTGCCACAAAAAGAGTCTAAATCCAAGTGGGGGTCAAAATCATGTATTTTGGGCCAGTTCTCAGGTCTTGGGATTTCTGAGTCTCTTCTCCCACCTATCGATTTGAGGTAGTAACTATCGAGATAAACACTTCTCTTATTCGATAAATCAGTATCGCAATGGTTGGCAAATTAACTTTTTATTAATTTAATTTTATCTCATTTGTTGTGTTAGCAGAATGTTACAGTTTGTTTATTCCTTCTTTTATTGTGTGTTACCAGGAATATTTTTCTTAGTTCATTCTGGAAAAAGTTAGTATAAAGAAAAAAATACGTATCGATTGTATTCTATTACCTTTCACCATTTCAGTAAACACGTTTTTGTTGCTATTCAGTTTGTGTGTGCATATGGATAAGATGTTATATTTTATATTTAGATAGTTTCATTTAGTCTTAATTAGCATATATTGTCATTAATACGACGTTGTATCTGCAATAAATGTGTGAGTTTGTGTGTACCAATAAGTAAATTCGATTTCATGTTTTTTCGGAAGTTAACCTATTTTATTTCATTTTAAGATGCATAACGTATTTTTGGTATTGTTTTATCATTAAAATTTTTAGCAGTTAGCTATATAACAGTTTGGAGTGTGGTAGTTTTATTATTTTTATTTGTTTTTTACCGTGAATAATTTGCTTTGTTTTGTGATGACCGTTATGATTAATAAATGTTCAATTTTACAATTTGTCACACCTTGAACAAAGTTCGTTTCGTTTCGTTTCTTAGATTCACAGATTTTATCATTTGATTTCCTTGGATACTAAATGTATCATAGGAGTAAGTACAGCATTAAAATATCAATAAAATAAATCTGCATAAAACGTTTATGTAGTAACCATTTGACTGATCTTGTGTTCGTTTTGAGTTACCTTTCCATCATGTAATGATCATATTTATTGCTATGAATATCAAAAATATCGTTGATAATCTCGTGGTTTGATATTCCATTCACTATGTTAGCTATTGCTTACTGAAATGTGTAAATAATTGAGTGTAGTTGTACTACAGTGTTTTACTTTGTTGAAAAGTGTAACATGATTATAAATCTATTATTTATAGACTGCAACCCATAGCAAATCACTGATTCTGTTCAATCATTGAAACTGTAACCCATAGTAAATCATTGTGTTTTTTATTCTGTGTGGTATTGTTGTATGTATCTTTTTTAAATGCAGTGATTTGCAGAAATTAGTGTTTAATTGCTGTATACTATGGTTTTATAGATTGAACTGAATTTTGTGGATCTATCGTTATTTATTGTTTTTCAATTTGCTATTGTTATTTTCTGTTATAAAATGAAACTCTGGTTATATCTAGGTTTTAAGGAAGCTTTTATGTTTACTGTTAAGATTACTATGTATTGCCTCTAAAAATTAATGAATTTAGCTAACTAAATCAACGATACAATTTTTTAACTACTACTTTTTTATTGGAAAATAAGTTGCTGAGTATAATTAAAATTAATTTTGGGTCAATCCACATATTTTATTAAAAAAAAATAAAAATATATATGTATGTTGTTGAAACAGGTAAAAATTATTATTTTATCAGTGGTTTGACAGTACTTGGGTACTCTGTATCCATGTATCTATTGAAATCTGCACTCTTCATTAACCTTTCTCCACAGTTTGTTACATGGTAATTAATAATAGTTGTCATGGTAGGGTACTTGTTTGTTAGCGTTTTAAAAAGATATCCATGTTACCTAATTTTTTTACCTCTGGAACCACCGTTAGGTGTTTACATTAGAGGATAACATAACCTAACTTTTTTTTTAACCTCTGGGACCACCATAAAGTATATTTTCAGAGGATGAGGTGAATGAATTGTAGCACGAGTGAAAAATGCCATGCCTAACCGATATTCGAACCTGGGACCTCCGGATGAAAAGCCAAGATGCTACCATTCGTGCCACGGAGGCTGGCAACCTAACCTAACTTTTTCTTTTTTTAACCTCCGGAACCACAATCAAGTATCACTTCAGAGGATGAAGATGAATGATGTGTAGCGTGTGTGAAAATGCCATGCCTGACCGGGATTCGGACCCGGGACCTCCAGATGAAAAGCCGAGACAAAAACAAAACCTAACCTAATGCTTGCTTTCCTCACTAACCTCGTTTAATCTTAAATATTAAATGCCAGGAGCCCTAATCTGAAGCAAAACCAAATAACACCAAAAGCAAGAAAGTACAATTTTCTTCAGGTAATAATTCCAAATCACGTTATTGCAATAATCTGGAAAACATTTATTTCTAATATAGTAATAATTATTTAAGAAAATATAATAAAACAAAGGTTAGTAAGTTATTAGGTTATGTTGATATTGTGTTGAATGGGACAATAACCAACAAGTACGTATGGTGGTTTGATTTATCTGATACATTCCCTCTTTTTTTCATACAAAATATAAATTCTTTGTAAATCTGACAGATTTACAACATATTTTTTTCCAATTTTCACATACACACACACACACACACACACACATTATATATATATCAATATATATATATATCAATTATATATATATCAATTTAAACAGAACTTTAGTTTATGGTTATCTTTCCAGTTTACTAATTTAAAAAAAAAATTAACATATTTTTGTTTTAATTACTTTTTCTTTCCCCCCCCATTAAAATTGTGCTTTTGATGATTGGTTTTGTGAAAATTATATTATATTTCTGTAATATTGTTTGGCGTTGTCATTTGATGTTAAAAAAATTGTTTGTGCTTTTGTTTAATTGAGACTTTTTAATTAAGATTGTTATTTTTTATTACCTGGTATAGTGTTGGTGCTAAGTCTTTGTTTGTCCTATTTATATATCTTTAGTAAGTCAAATGATACAGAAATTTGTGAAAAACCTGCTTTTGGCGAAAATAACTTCTTTCAGAAAGTAAATATTGTGAAAAACATTCCTGGGTTGAAAAGTTAGTACACATGTAAGAAGATTTTGTGCTCATGATCTTGGATAAGCATTTTTCCATGTATTAATAAAGAATATAAATAAATGAATTGAGATATTAAAGTGTACTCTTACCACTGAACCTTGGCATTTGAGCAAATATTATTATTTCCTTAATAATGTCAATGTATTTTTTATGGATCATACTTTTTTCAGATATTGTATGTTTTTCTGAAAGAATTTGCTGTCTTCTCTCAAGAAACATAATAAAATTTTGTCAGAGTCTGAAAAATAAAATGGTGGGATTATTCTTTTTCTCAATTATCTTTTATTTACCTAATAATATTATCTTTTATTTATTACCTAGTAATATTGACAGGAATTCATTTGAAATATCTTCTTTGCACTGTCTGAAGAAAAGTAATGATTAGGTACACTTCTAATTTTGCTTAGTAAGCTTCTTAGTTGTATTGCGTAGACATTCCTAGATCAGTATTAGGTTCTGATAATTACATAAATGCAAAACCTTGATTTCTGTGGTTGTTTATACATTTTTTGTAACCTTGCAATGGACTTAAGAATTAAATTGAAATTGAAATTAGTTATTTTTTTTTAACAGGCTAAATTGTCTAGCAGTTCCTAAATTAACTTATAACTAATTAGTTGTAAATATAAATATTTTACCTTTACTCAGAAGGACAATAGAACAAAAATCTAACAAAATCTTTTTAAACAAGACCTCTATTTTGTGTTATCAGTACCATATAAACTTACACAAATAAGTATTGTACTGAGTTTTCTTTCATTGCGAGTCATCACTTACTCTCTACTGTTTGTATGCACACCGGTGTTGGGGTTTACTAAGTTAAATTATGTATAACAGTTTGATGGATATAACTGAGTTTTGAAGCAAGTTGAATGCTCTCCTTTTATCAGATATAATTGTAATCCTCAGAACACATTGTTTGATTGATGAGTATCAGCAATTGTGCCTGTGTTTGATTCTCAACAGAACTAAAAAACGTTCGCTTGTTAAATGACAAACTTCTTTAAATACTCACTGTTGCAGTAATGCATGGCCAACATTATCTTTATGCTGAGAAAAATAGGCTTTTGTTAAATTTTACAGTTTTTCCAGGACTGTCTATTTTTATTTGCTCTCTCAGCAGGTCATTAGCACACTCTTTACGCATATAATTATACCTCTGAAGTAGGTCATTGCTACACTCTTTATGCATCAACTCTTGCTCACAAAGCTGTACTGCTGTTAGTTTCTTAGATCAGCAATAGATGAAAAATAAAGTTTTCTGTTAGTACAATTTAGAGCCTGTCATTTATGTATCTTGTAATTGTCTGTACACTTGACACTCAGGTTTAGAACACAGTCTCTCTCGATTGTGTAATTATAAAACCGTTTTGGCTATTATTAAACTTCCTTGGATTATGTAAAATACATAAATTTTTTGAAAAATTTAATGGCATCCTCTTCAAGTTTAATAGTTTCAACAAAACAAATAAAATTCACAACTCAGAACAGATTTACATGAGAGATTACCAGACAACAAACTGACCACCAGGTATCTTATTGGTCTGTAGTGTAATTGGTGTTGTTATATTTAGCTTGCATAGAAATGAAAGTGTTCTGTTTATCTTGTAGACAGAACAGATTTATTATTATATGATTTCAGTACAGCGTTTCCTTAATAATATACTGGTAGATAGATTATAAAGAGATCCATTTGTTTTATTTTTATTGATTTAGATTTCAGTTATTAGTCTGACCTACCCTATTGCAGTTTAGTAAAGTAATTAAATTAGTGTTATTAAATGTTAAGGTTGTAATGTAGTATTTAGTAATTTAATATTATCTCTTAAGTTATTTATTATTTTACCTTGTTTCTGTTTGTTACAATTTCTTTACTAAATTGAGTTAAGCAGATTTAAATACTAAAAGCAGTTTATTAAATGCATTACCAACAGCAGTTAAGAAATGCAAAATCATGAACATTTAATTTTATTTGTTGAAGATAATTATTTGTTCATGTCGATAAGATAATAAAGTTTTATATATATATTTTTTTTTAATTCTCATACATGATATGTATTTTTGTTAAGTTTTTATATCTTTTCTTATTCAAATCATATGTTTTTAAATTGACTTTTAATCTTATGGATATGGTACTATATTGTTAATGTGTTTTTAATTTTTTATCTAAAAAAGATAGGTTATTTTTTTATTTTGTCATGACTGCATACAAGTAAATAGTTCTTCACAAAAGAATTTTATATTTAAAAATTTTTTTTACATTTAAAGAATTGAAGATTTTAAAAATGTGTGCATAGAGTGGTGTTGTTAAATTTTATGAAAAAAAACATACTTTATTGTATAGATGAATTTATACATCTGGCAGTGGCATATGATAAAATTGTATCAGTTTTAGGGGGACAAATTTTATTGTAATTAGAGTACTTTAATGTATGTAATGTTTATTTTTGTTGCTATGTTTATCAATATTGCTAATCTTAATCTGATAATTTACTAGAGCTGAATAAAGTTTTAACAAAAAAATAACATTTGATGTATTAATCGGTTAAATAATAAGAACAAGAAGAAAACAGTTGTGGATGAATTAATAATCTATCATCAGATCATGAATATTGTCAGCATTGATTTTTAAGATACTTTGTAAGTTATAACCTAAAAACTGTACGGGACATCAAACACTAGTGAAAAATAAAAATATGTTCTGTGATCTCACAGGATCTTTTAACATTAAATTTATTTGCTGATATGAAATTGGATAACATCAAGTATAAAGTAAGCGTTAAAAATTAATTTTTTTCTTGTCATTTGTTTGGCTGTGGGCTATTCAATTTGTTTCAAACAAGTTTTTTTGTTTATTTTTTATAGTATTACTAAATAGTGAATTTAACAAGTAAATATTTAAGATTGATGAAGGTTTAAAGCAGTTTTATATTGCAAATTTATTTTGTTTATTATCTTTTTTTTAACTTTCTGATGTGGTTTTATTAACAGTTGTGCAAGTGGTAAATTGATATGTGATAAATTAATTACCCTTAATTGTTCATGTCATTCCAATACATATGGATTTAAGGATAGCCCCACATATCACACTATTTCATTATTCTAAAATTCACATTCTGAATTCGCATCTAAAACTTATATTATGGTAATTTTTCATTTTAATGCATTAAAAGAGATCTAATACATAATTTAATCTGTTGATATACTTGGTTAATCTCTATAGTCTTGTACCTTTATGATGCATTTTTTGTTTTAAAAATGGGCAACTAGTTAAACAAAAAAATTAATGAACATTATCTATGATAAATATTGAAAACGTAAGACATTATTCAATTACATGAACACTAATTAACAATAACTTATAATGTTGCTCATGGATGAACATTAATATCCATTTGCGATTAATAGTAAGTAGAATAGCTTATGTGTACATTATGCTATTATTAAATACTCATATACTAACTGGTTATCTAAAATTAAATAATTTACACAAAAAAGTACAACTCTTTTTCTCTATTCTAGTTATTATTGTCCTACTAGTTTGCTACGAAATAAATATTTGGTATTATTTTTTAAATTGCATGTTCAATTTAAGTGCCTCTGTGTTTTGAACATTTTTGTCTGTCCCTTCTCACCTCAAGTTGCATATTT
This sequence comes from Zanna intricata, assembly GCA_010016005.3. Taxonomy (NCBI): domain Eukaryota; kingdom Metazoa; phylum Arthropoda; class Insecta; order Hemiptera; family Fulgoridae; genus Zanna; species Zanna intricata. The sequence goes on along the minus strand of JAAAKQ030505553.1, from coordinate 2,229 downwards.
CAAATAGAAAATAGCATGTTAAATTTAACTTCAGTTCTTAATTTTTGCTTAAGCAAACTAACTTCTCTTGAAAATTGTTATTGGCTCATGGATACACAAGCAGGTGTGCAGTAAATCTTACAGCAATTTGTAATAGATATAATATAGAATGGTTTTTAGGATAATGTGATGCTGTGCAACAAATGCAGTACCATTTTATGAAGATAAAATACGCTTTGTGTTATACAGTTTTATAATTCTATAAAAAAAGAGTGATGAACAAATAATTAGTCAGAAAAATAAATCTCTTTATATTAATAATAAAATAGCATAATGTATTGTGATTTTATGTGATTAAGTTTTATAATAATTTATATTAGTGAAGTTTTTTACATTTGTATAATCTTAAATGAATTGATTTATCTGTCTGTGGAATTATGCTTCTAGATTTTTTAAATTTATGGTGCTCCTTCGTATGTAAAACTATTACACTCATTTCTAATCAGTTAGGAAATCTCTTTATTATCTGGATAAGTAGTGTATTTGATATACTATTCTTTTTATTTACTTTTTTACTTCTGTCATGTATTAATTTTACATTACTAAAATTTTATTGCTGTGACATCAACAGGGCTATTTGGAAAGGAATTGTATTTAAGGATTTTAATAGAACATGGATTTTAATTAAACTGTAATTATATACAATTGGAACTCGCCTCTGATTTTGATGAAATTTGGAATATACCTTATTTAGGACATAAGTTAGTTATTCATTGCAATTTAAATTATTCATTTATATTGCCTTTCATGTGGGTTACATCCTGCTTGCATTACTTAGCACCATCACTAAACATTTTGTGATTCAGAACTGTATAAGTAATTTACTTTATTTTCAGACTAAATAATTGGTCATTATTAACAATCATGGATGCAGCCTAACAATCTGCCAATTTAAGGTTAATTAGATGAGGTTAGTGAGCTAGCATTCATTAGTTATTGACCTTAACCTAACTAAATTCAATTAAATTTCATTTAAACAAAGTTATTTACTCTTTAAATAATGTATATTCTAAATTTACCAAATCCCACACTTTAGTAATTTAATCTTTAAGTTAATCTAATCTCATTCTTAACTTAATTAAAAGAATTTAATCCAAAAATAATGTATGTTATACTTGTACAGTATTGAATAAATTAACGAAATGTAACTCGAGTGAAAGAGGTTTCCAATGAATAATTCCAATTGTAAGAGCTCCTAAATAAGGTATAAATCAAATATCATCAAAATCAAAGGTGAGTCTCTAATTAATTGTATGTAATTACCACTCATCTTTTTATTTGACCCTAGTCATGATTTCAGAATGATATGAGGGCTTTTATTGAAGCCTTCCCATTTTCATAATTATTTTTATACATTGTTAATATTTTCATTGCAGTACCACAAATCATTCTGTGGCTTGGTTATCTACTTTCGTTTTTATTATTACTATACTACAAACATGTTATCGAGGAAGAAGAAGAAGTTGAAGAGGATAAAAAGGGAGATACAATACTGTAATCTGAATTTAATAGTGTTAAAAGATCTGAATGGCAGAAAGGCTCCTGGGATAGACAGGATACCAGCTGAATCACTGTGCAGTGCAGGCAAAAAAGTGATAGATTATACAAACTAGTGTTAATATTTATGAAAAAGGGGAAATTCTGTCGGACTTCAAAAAGAGTGTTATTGTCATGATTCCAAAGAAAGCAGGAGCAGACAAATGTGAAGAATACAGAACAAATAACTACTCGTGCATCAAAAATCTAAACTAATAGTGCATCAAAAATCTAAACTAGAATTCTGTACAGAAGAATTGAGAGGAGAGTGGAAGAAGGACTATGAGAAGACCAGTTTGGTTTCAGGAAAAGTATAAGATTGAGAAGCAATTTTAGCACTCAGACTAATAGTAGAAGGAAGATTAAAGAAAAACAAACAGACATACATGGTATTTATAGATTTAGAAAAGGCATTTGATAACGTAGACTGGAATAAAATATTCAGCATTTAAAAAAATTTAGGGTTCAAGTATAGAGATTGCTAACATTTACAGGAACCAAACTGCAACAATAATAATCGAAGAACATACAAAAGAAGCTGTAATAAAAAAAGGGAGTCCAACAAGGATGTTCCCTATCCCTGTTACTTTTTAATCTTTACATAGAACTAGCAGTTAATGTAGTTAAAGAACAATTTAGCACTGGAGTAACGGT
>JAAAKQ030505531.1:0-20111 GCA_010016005.3 Zanna intricata | reverse complement strand
AATATATATTGTTTAAAGTATAATGGATTTATTGTTATATATATACAACTATACATCTATATATATATATATATATATATATATATATATATATACACATACTCATGTAATTTCATTCATGATGCTAGTAGACATGATTAGTATTATTGAACATAATTTTATTTACATTGAAATTATAGATGCCAAAACAAATTTATTATTACAAAATTTCATTCGGCCATTTTGATGAACCCTTTTTAATTGACTGCTTCTAGTATTCGTTGAGTTAGATAGCATTTATTTTTCAGTACATGCCAGATATTCTTTTCCTTTTGTCTAATTACACTTTTTTTTTATTCTAAATCACAGATTTTAAAATGATTAAATAATTTTTGTGGAGTTCAATTTTAGGAATACTGCAGTCTCGTTTCTGGTTACGTTTCTTGTCATTTTTTAATGAAAAATTCTTATTCATTTAAAAATTGACATTCAGCTAGAAAAATTTATTCGACATCTGCCTTCCGATACGGCAACTCGTCCTCTGAACTCTAGAACCACCGTTAACTTTGATCCCGTTACCTCTTTCAGCTTCTATGAATCTCTTATAATGCGTTCAGTTACAATCACTCGACATAAATTTAACAGATGTGTTCAAAAACTACGCTGGTGCTAAGTACCTGCACCAAAACTATAGTTTAGAAATTTGAAAACAAAAACTGAGGGAAGCGACTCATCTTCAGATTTAGCGGAAAGCTCTCATAAACCGGTCCAATATCACATCCGATATAGTACATCTAAACGACATAAAAATTTTGAAGCTATCCAAAAGGAAAATTAATATCATATGTACAGATCGATAGTTCTGATAAAACCGAAAATATCTCTCACAATCGGCAATTGATGAATTATCCTGATGAAATCATTATTAATTAGTCGCATAACATGAGTATCGGAAATCTCCTTTAAAGATAAACTCCGAGATGGAACATAGAATTGATGGCTTATTCCATACATTGAAAAAAATAATTCAATTATTAAATGTAAACGCAGTAAATTTATGTGGAAGATTGAAAATCTGGAAACAGAAACAAAACCTATTAGAGAAACTTTTACTAAACTCAAGAAACTAATATCGTCATTAAAAAATGTGTGTAAAAGATATTCAGGAAAACTAAGATCAACAAAGGATTGGTTGAGAATTTAGGTATTATTGCTTCTGTCATAATTCCGACCAAGATCAGAAACGTCAAAAAATTATTTTGCAAATTGACAGTCGCGGAAGAGTTGGGAATGAACTTAAGGAACGACTACCATCTTGTTTCGAGACTTATTGTAATGTGTAACCGGATGCTAGAATTGACGATGTCTTCAGATTCTATTGTCAAAGCCAGTCGTCATCAATCATTACGAATGAGTGGGTGATGATTATTGAAGGATTAAATAATTTAGAAATTATTTATAAATTCCCTTAGTGGATGTCTTAATGAACCGTATACGTAAATTATAATGTATTGCCTCAGTTACTTTCCACACTGACGTATTAATTACAGCAGACTCACTTGACCGTTCCCAGCAGACACGATTTGGCCGAGGAGTTAATGCGAAACCGAATAAATTATATCTGAACAATGTTTTACGCTGCTTTTGTGTGAAATATAATACATTGTTCGATTCCTTTTACCGATTTGTGAACCTTTCACAAAAAAAAAAGACAAAAAACACTAGACAAGGACTACTTTTAAAAAGTCTAATTAATTTTTTTTTTTAATTTCTTAAATTATTAGGATGATTTAAATAACAATAAACAATCGCAAATCTATTTACTTCAAAAGTTAATTAGACTTAGAGCAAATAAGGTTCTTAACACTGCTATTGAAGAAACAGAGACTCTGCACTCTAGAGAATTCAAAGATATCAGAAACCTGTGATGGGACAATTGATGATACTAGGTGTCGCAGCAAATATTGAGAACCCACGGGAGTTTACATAACTCCGAGTTTAAAATTTTTTTTTTTTTTTTGTTAAAATTATAACATTTGCGAAAATTGCTACTTAAGCTGTATTGAATCTCTTCAGAACTAATTGGTAGGTGATTCAGAACATAGTATTTTCTAAAAGAAAATACTGCGAATATTATTGTGATTTACAAGGCCTTACCTCAAAAGATAAAATTATCAAATTCAGTTTTCACGTCTAAAATTTACCGCAATAACCAAATATTTTATATCTAAAACGACACTGAATTTATGAAAAATAATATTTCTTTTGAGTATCAGTGAATCAAAATAATCTTATAACTTACTTTTGTTGCAAACGTAAACTGATGCGATGGATGGATTTTCATACCTTTTGATGATACTGTTACTGCTAATGAAAGATCAAACTTGTGAGTTTTCATAAATCACCATTCTTTTAATACTGTGGCGTACAATAGAGATTTATTAGATCTTATTAGATCAGTAATTAGTGATCAAAAGTCTTCTTCTCACATTCTCTCAAAAATGTTAATCCGATCAATCTTTTGAAATATCTTAGTTGAAGTACATAGTATAAATATAATGAAACCACCCAGAATCGATGATGTAACCAGTAAATATTATTTCAGTTTTCTGCTAAAGTTTTGTTAATCGAAGATTACTGCCATCTAAGTATTATACATTAATGATTATTTTTAAAGTAAATCATCCTACTGGGCAAAAAAATAATACTAACAACTAGAAAATTAATCAATGGTAATAAAAGAAAAAATTATTCTTTCCTGAAAACATTGTAGATTTTAAAATCTTTCTGGAGGCGAGAGTTCTGTTAATGTAAACGACTCCAGTCTCAAACATATGATTTAAAATAGAGCTTATTATTCAACGTATTTAAAAATAATTTTGAAATCACATTTCCTAAAATATGTTTACAGAAAATATATCTACTCGCATTAGGGTAAATGAATTAATGAAGGACTAAATTATATTCTGACTTATAAGGTATGTATAAAAAAAAGAAAAATAGATTAACAAAGGAGATATTCAATAATAATTATATTACTATGTCAAGAAATGAAGTTAAAATTGTCTGCAATCATGTATAAAATATCACAAAAATACTGTTTTATAAATTAAACTATACAACTTTCAGTAAAACAATTTAAACAAAACAAAACAACAACATCATTAATCAGACAGGAGAACGTCTTAAGTTCCGAGATCGTGCAACTGAGTGGGATTTAGATGTTTGTTTCAAAATCATTAATAGCTATATTCCATAATTAAAATTACTGACAAAATAAATAACTTGAATAATTATCGAACCTCCTATTATAGATTCCGTGAAATTACCCAAGAGACTGTCGAAAACTTTTTTTTTTTGGACACTTTTTTTTTTTAAGTTCCGGAAACACCGTTAAGGTATATCATCAGAAGATGAGATAAATGAATTGTAGCGTGTGTGAAAAATGCCATGCCTGACCGGGATTCGAACCCGGAACCTCCGAACACTTTTGTGATAAACTTTTGCATGGAGAAAAAAATGGCTGACTCGGTAATCAAAAATCTTCACGAGACGCTAGGCATTTATATATATATATATATATATATATATATATATATATATATATATACATGTAGGAGAGATCTTTCCTCTCGAATCTCGATCTTTCGGTCTTCATGGAGCGAGAATTTATACATATATGCGTATAATATATATAGAATGAAAGGTGGGAGAAAAAAATCGATGATCCGTCGGTGATTCCCAATACACTTCTCTTTCCTTCTCTCACCCTCTTTCTGTATACTTACGCATATTCGTTTACATCAATATACAGTAAAGAAAGATGTTGATTCCACTCTTCTTTCTTTTTCCCCACTCTTCTTTTCTCTTTCTGTATACCAGTACGCATATACGTATACATTAATACAGTATAGAAAGACTGTTGTAGTTATCCGGAACTCGTTGGTTTGCTATACGTATTGAAGTGTTTGTTAAGATGTTTTATATATAATTAATTTTAAAATAATTGTTTAAATTTAGTGCAAAAATAAATTTACATTCAGCATAAAATGCTTGGATAAATTTCAATCAATATTATTTACTCATATTTTAGTTACCATAAACCAATTGTTTCATTTTTAGAAGAATCTGATAATACAAATAATGTAAACATTACAGAAATAGAATAATAATATAATGTAATAATATAAACGTTTCAGAAATAGAATAACAATTTAATGTAATAATATATTGTAAAAAAAAAAAATAAATATATGATAACTACTTAATAGATAAATATATTTATTAAGTAGTCTATTAAGTCCTTTTAAATGAATAATCACATACATTAAATTCAGCAATAGAATCAAATATGATTATTAACCAATGATCGGTACTCATTGTTCTAACTTTTCTAGAAACAAATTAATATTTATAAACAATTATTAACTGAAATAGTTTTAATAACAAAAATTATTATGTACAGACAGATCGTATTACACGAACAGACTGATGTACATAGTCTCAGCGTTTCATTCTTAGAAGGATCTATTATAAATAAATAAGACATAAGTAAAATTTCATAAAATACGTAAGTCTTTTGTACAGAACTTTTTTCTTCCTCTTCCTCTTGATAAGTACGCTTACATGAGTACATTTTCAAGTTACATGTAAGATATAAAAATTTCTATTATGTCCTATTAGTTGGGAAAAAGGTTATTGATACGTAAATTTACTACCATTAAAATGTATAAAAGAATTTCAAATTGATCTAATTATTTCACTTACTGTTTTCAACTTTCTCCTTTAGCGGTTATGAAGTGTTTCTCCTTCCTTTCATAAAACGATAGATATAAATAACGAGAGAAAAAAGTGATTAAAAAGGTAAGGTAGTGGAGCAAGTTGAGAACTATTGCGATTAAAAAAAGAAAGTAAAATTGAAAATCAAAATAACATGCTACTTTAAATTTTTCATTTATTCTATAATGATTATTATAAAATAAAATATCTTGTTTGATCAATAAACAAAAATGCTTATTTTACAATTACTGAATTTCTGGCTTATCCTTAATTTGTGTCTTGCGGTAATACCTACCATATTTAGATTTGTTTTTTGTCATTGCACAAAATAAGTAATGATTCTCGTTGCCTTGATCCGGCAGTCGTGCGCGCATGTGCGACATGTCTAAAAATCTTGTTTGTATATTTGGCTATAACTTCAAATAACTTGTTCTATTTATGCTATAACTTCAAATAACTGTACTGGTTCTATGTAGAAGGGATATGTCATTCATAATTTAAATTCTGTTGAGATGTAATTCCTATTTTTTTCGATGGTTGTAAGGTTGATCACCTTTTATTTTTTCTTTCCATTAAATTTGTATTTTTCAGGTTTTAATTTTTTGTGAAGTTGCATGTTTATTTATTGCTTCGGTTCATTTTCTACTTGTAGTTTATTGTCTTGTCTTGACAACACCGAATTAAATGTTTTATTAAAATTTATACTTTTTATAAAATTTCTACAATTACCTGTATATTTCTTTTAATCAATGAATTAAGTTATTTACTTGATTTTTAAAGATATGAAGAAACAAATAATTTATTTTTACATTTTTTTACGAACTTCCTTTTATTATCCACTTCGTCTCATAGTTTCTTATTTCAAATCGTATTTATATATCGTTAATTGATATAAACTTTATTAGAAACTATTTTTTAATTCCTACTTTTGACACCAGATCGTGAAAAGTCGTCAGATTTTGCATGTTTTCCAGCACTGAATGAACAACTTAGAAGGGATTTCAAAATTAGGTAATTTCAAGCTTGTTGAGCATTTTATAAAACTTCACATAAAAACTCGTGAAGTTGTAATTTTTGTTAAGCACCCCTTCTCTCTTTATCTGTTTAGCATCCGGAACTACCGTAAGGTATTACCTTACGGTACTAATTACCTTAAGGTATTACTTATACCGTAAGGTATAAGGTATTCAGAGGATGAATGAGGATGATATGTATTAATGTGAATGAAGTGTAGTCTTGTACAATCTCAGGTCGACGACTCCTGAGAAGTGTGGTTAATTAAAACCCAACCACCAAAGAACACCGGTATCCACGATCTAGTATTCAAATCCGGATAAAAATGTTTACCTTTACCTTTATTAGGATTTGAACCTTAGAACTCTCGAATTCGAAGTCAGCTGATTTGCGATGCCGCTTTAACCACTAGACCAGCCTGATGGGCTTGTTAAGCACTCCCGTTTCAATAAAATGGAAAATTAGCGTGAATTAGGGGAAGAAATTAGTTTTAAATGCTGTGCAACAGAATGCTTAATCTAAAACTGATGTAGAAGGTAATTCATAGATCTCCTGGTGTTTTTGAAACCTTTCTACATAATATATCTTAAACTCTTTTAAAAATGCGTAAAAAAAGCTCTATTTAATAGTGAGCGACGACGTGAGTTTAACGTAAATTCTCTACACGATTACTAGTCTTCTAACGAATGAATTATTAACTCTTTGAATCAGCATATGACTAAATATACCTTTCAGCCAAATAGAACAAAAAGTACTTCTGTCATCTGCATTGATAATATTTTTTTAACAAATTAACCAGTAAATTACTACTAAGCGAGTAGTACACTACTTTTTACTTAATATTACGATAATTAAATGTCCGATTCAAACAATAAATGTAAAACTATTTCGGACATTATTAAAAGTGAAAACGGATATAGAAACAAAAAGAGCCAAATATCTAACTCAAAATACAAAATGAATGAATTTCTGATCTTGCTTTGCCTATTCTAATAGCACACAGCAGGAATTGAATTTCTTCATATCCAATAGTTCTAATAATACTGATGGTATTGATATATATCAATATTGATGAATCAATATTTTTAATTCTCCTTCTTACCCGGGACTTTATAACTGATATTTTAAATATAAAAAGTAAATATTCACCGGGTGTTGATTAAAATCCTACCAGTATTTCAAAAGAAATTAAAAATGCTGTTATTGGCCCTCTTAATAATTTAATTAAGCAGTCTTTCAACAAATGGTATTCTCCAACTGCCTTAAGACTTTCATTGTTATTTCCCTCCTTAAGAAAGGCTCGGTACTTAATTTACAAAATTATAATGCAAATTTTCCCTGTTTATAATATATCCGTAAAAGTGTTCCATATTTTCTGAAAAAAAAAAAAAAATTGCACATAATATGTATTATAAGCATATATATTTTTATTTCAATTGTGTATTTCGCCGACCTCCGTGGCTGTGTGGTAGCGTCTCGGCCCTTCATCCGGAGGTCCCGGGTTCGAATCCCGGTCAGGCATGGCATTTTTCACACACTCTACAATTCATTCATTTCATCCACTGAAGATATACCTTAACGGTGGTTCCGGAGGTTAAACAAAAAAAAAAAATTGTGTATTTTGTGATTCTCCTCCAAATAAGTTTTTCCATATGGTTTTTCTTTACCAATCCTGGGAAATCCACTCTATTTTTTATTAAAGATGTTACATATCACCCATTCTTGACGTGATCTATGTAGTGAATTACTACGTACGAATCATTTTTATGTACTATGCAATTATATTACTTATGTAATACTCGTATATTATTGTGAACTAATTATTTGTACTGTGCAGAATTATATAATAAATATAAAATACTAAGAGAATTTTTTTATAGAACAAACACCGCCGTACTTTTCTAATCGATTTTGATTTCTCTGTTCTATCATTATTATCTAAATATAAAAAGTTCAAGTTCTGATATCTATATTCTTCTACCTCAACAATTAATTCATCATTATCTTCATGTACTCTACAATTCATTACTTTTATTTAAATCATTTTTTTTTAGTGGTCCATTGTGTTTAATATTTCTTCAAGTAATTTTTAGATTTAACATAAAGAACGACGTCATAGCCGGATTATTATTCATTTCGAATTGACATCATCTGTGTTTTCACTATTTGATTATCAATTCGCCCTCAAATTTTTTTTTCTATTTTATACACAAGTATTTTATATATAAACTGCCGCTACAGAAAAGTATATAATTAAACATTTTTGTATCTGTGTTTACCTTCTGTCACTCGTATGGTCTCAAATATCTAATTAATAAATAAGCTCCTAATTTTAAAAAAAATTTAGGAAAGTGTTCTACCCTCCCATAATCTCAAATTTCACAGACATTATTCGTAATATCTTTAAATTCATAAAGAACATTTTTCTAAATCTCTGTAGTGTAGTATTAAAATTTAGTTACAGTTTCAAACAACTAAAAAATTTAAATTTTTAATTTTCCAACTATTATTTATCAGTTCAATTAAAGTTCAGTTAAATTCTATTTATCAACAGTTATTTTAAAAATTTAAGTAGAAAAATAGTGATTCTTTTATTATTAATTTAATTAAATTGTTAGAACCACAAGTTTTAAATAATTAGCATCGGGTACGAACATATGACTTACTTTTAACTTAAGAAAGTAACATTCAATCTGTAGCAAAAATACAATTTATAGATAATAGAAAAATAAAATCTCATAATATTTTATAATATATCAAGAAATAGAGTCTAGCAATAAAAATGTCAGTTTGGTTTTCTTAAAACACGATATTGTTTTTAGATTGATTGGTAGGAATAATGTCTATAATTCACTGCTTCTCGATAGAAAAGATAAATTTATTAAAAATGAAAATTAAAGACAAATTTGATGTTTTACAATATCTGTTCGATGACTTGAGTAGTGCACATTAGATATAACACATGCTAGTCATGATGCTTTCTCCAGGATACTACGTTTATGCTGTTGCTGAGAAATTCAACTAAACAATAGTTTAGGAAGTATATGAATTGTTGCTGTATGTGGCTCATATAGAAATTGTGAAGATGATACTAGTTATGCTGCTTCATTTTGCCCAGAAATGAAGGATTAGGCACTCTCAAATATGTCTACAATAGAATTCATAGCATTAGAGATAAAATTCAACTGTAAGAGAATACTCAAAATTTGGCGTGATGGACAATCAAGAGTTGAAGCGGGAGGCTGTTACTTGCAGTCATATAGTTTAATTGATGCGCTGTAGAATTTCTGATTTCTGATTCTGTAGAATTGGATTGAGTCTGCCTGAGTCCACACTCTATCAGTCTAAGTAGAGTGTTTAATTAGAAAGAAAAATTGGGCGTGTTTTAACTTTTGGGAAAAAATACATTTTTTTGTTTTTATTTCTGTTTTTGCACAAAAAAAGGAATGTTCCTTTCAAAGGAATGTTTGATAATTTTGTAACAAAACCGGTGTAGCGGGCCTGAATAACGGATTCCTACCGACTATTATGAAAGTAGTAAGGAATATAATAATTGGAGAAATCCAGAAAAAGACAAAATGGAACCTTTTTAGACAACCTTCTTTTGTTTTACTGCCTGCTGACACACTTAAACACATGTTTCTACCGTGAGAAAACTCACCGGACCAGATTGAAATGCACGGGAACGAAAGCTTCAGTCGATCGTTCTCACGCTTAGATTTGGGTCGGTCCGGCAGTTAAAGGGGATAGAAATATAAAATATCCCTGGGAAGAACAGCTAAAGTCAGCGAGACTTTACGACGGCAGTCCAGCGAGAAAAGTCTGAAATGTGAGTTTGTGAGACGAGAGTCCGAGACGTCAGACAGCAAGAGCGAGAACAGTGAAGGAGCTAATTTCCAGTGTGAATTAAGTTCCATAATTATTATAAAGTGACGCCAAGAATAATTTGAGTAAACAAGAAATACTATCGGTGAGTTACTATAAGTGAAGGGAATAACGCACTAAATTTCATTCAAAACTGTTAGGGTAGTTTTACTGTGAACAGCAAAGATATTTGCCAGTGAAAGAACTTTGTAGTTGTCGTATTTATTGTTATTAACACAAAACGACTTGGTTAAAATGATTAAGACTAGCGATTATGCTGTATCTTTTGTTAATAGGTTGAATTCTAATTTTCTATTTATCTACCTGGAATGAATCCTGACGAGTAGTTTGTATAAGTCTGTTTGTATATAATATTTGTTTATTATTATGATTGACATTTATAATTATTGTTTATTATTAACATAAAATATTTTTATTGCTTGCGTTTAATGTCTAATGGATTTTGTAATGCCATAATTATTCTAATTATTAATGTGAGATATATCTAGGGTTTAATTGTCTGTTATTATTATTATTATTACTATTGATATTTATGACTATTGATGTGCAATATTATTATTATTATTACTGTTTTGATTACGTTATGTTTTTATGTTATGTATTAATTGGTTGTTATGACGCTTAATATTATTATTATTACTAAATTGTTAAATATCAACTAAAGAATATTTTTAAAAAAGAAGAAAAACCTGGTAGAATCCTAAATATAAATTTTAATAATATTAAAGTTAATATCAAATTGTCATTAATACTGATTTGTCTTGTAATTATGTTATTAGCGAATATAAACTGTAATTATACAAACATTCTAAATAGTCAACCACTCAATATCCTGATCGAGCTGGAAACACCCGAAAATATGATTAATAATATTATTTTTATTAATTCCTGTTACTTCGAACTCAGGCAATGAATTTCAGGTACGTAGGTTGGTATATACGGTTATCGACTGTTAGCCGATATAATATTACCATTGTTAGACAAAAAGATATTCCAGGATGGAAGGTGATTACCGTCATAGCCAATATGGCAGGAATATACGGCTGGAACTATCCCCTACGGTGCGGGACTTCCCCTCATGGTTATAATTATATTTTGTGTCGTCCGTCTAATTTTAAAATTTCTGCTACAATACAGTTCAATAATTTTTTTTATTACGACTTCCTTTAAAATTAATAAAAAATGTCAAATATTTAATAAATCAGTGGAGTATGTTTTTAACACAAAACTGCATTTTAAGAAGAATTATCAAGTGTACAGCACGGATGAACCATACATTAAAGTAAAGGTTACACTTCGGTGAGAAAATGGTAATAAATATTTCAGGAAAACATGTAACTGATTAAAATGTTAACAAATCACCTTTAAGAATTTAAATTTTACTTCCTTTAAAGGTTTAATCGAGTTCACGCTTTTCTTTTAGTGAAATTTGTTGCAAATCGTAATGAATATTATTATGCAAAATAATAATACTGGATGATTTAAAAATCACTCAGTTAGATTAAAATATGGTCAGATCATAAAATATCCTTTGATACGCAAATTTATGCATTTTAATACATATACATATATTCACAATACATATATTCTAAAATGCTATTTCTTTATCCACAAATCCGATTTAATTATCTCACAAAGATTGATACCATTCATTTTAATAAACTTAAATTCATTCACCAACCTCTTCGTACACCAACTAGGATACCACTGCCAACCTGATGAGATTTTGGGAGATGAAGATAAAATATTTTAATGTGTCATCTCGCATTGTTAACTTGTAGGATTATAAATTCAGAAATGTCTTCCTACATTTTTTTCTGCAATTCTGTCTTTTAAAGCAGGATATGTCATCTGCGTAATACCTTAAACGTATCAAATCCTATACTATTCGATCAAAATGTAACCCCTTCTCGGATAACAGAATAGGAGACTGCTTTACATTCGAATTGATCACTATCAAGATTTGCCATCATGAGCTAACTAAGTAAGCCATTTAGCATTACCCAGGGCGCACCACGAGGAGGCGGCTTACACTAGACTTCGTTATGATATTGTTTATTGTAAAATTAATGGATTGTCAGAACATAATAAAAGAATTTATATAAAATAGAATGTTGTTACTAAAATAGAATTTAGTTTATAATTACGCCTACACAATTTCTGAGCACAACTGTTCAGAAGGATTTCTTGAGAATCAATCTCAAACGAAAGTTACTCGTCTCTAGCAACACGAAATATATTATATTTTGATATTTAATTATACTGAGATAATTAATTTTGAAATATCACAATACCCAATCAGTAAAAGTTCCTGTTTTAAATTACTAGACGCATTTTCTTATTACGCTTACAAAAACGAAAATAACTGTTTTTTTTTTTTTTTTTTTAACTAATTATCCGAAATAATAGCTAGGAAAGAAGGGGAAACCATTAATTGAACAATGATATCGAAAGATTATTTATTAGACTGCTAATATGATACTTTGTCAACATTTTTCTTTTGGGCGTATGTATAATATCTATTATTTTGGGGGCCAGATAATACAAATAGAACAGCTGTATAAGGAGAACCTTTAAAAAAAGCAAATACTAAAAATGGAGGAATTGTACAGGTTCCCACATCCTTATTACGGATCCCATGAACGTCAAACTGAAACCCAGGAGAAAGGAAAACCTCCAGGAGAAAGGGGTTCAGTGTTATGGAATAAGGGTAGTAAAAAAGGGCCGCTAAACGAGACCGCCAAACAACCCCATTCGAACTTGTGCTTGTTCCAAGTCCCCTGTCATGCAGTGGGTATTCAATCCACCCTTAATCCCTCGGGAAATGGGAACATTTTTACCTAGGAGGGAACGACTAAAAAAAGCTAGCTGATCATTGATCAGCTAAAATACGAAATCCACCTCAGGAGTTTTACATGCAAGGGTTTTATTTTGCTGCAAAAATAAATTTTTACTATAAGATGCTTAGGCTTCTTTAAAAAAGCTTCTCATCTACCTCCAGATTTTTGAGGCGTGCAAAGGTGAGTTATGATTAAAAAATAAACTAAAAATGAAATTTGGTTTTTGACTTTTTGGAGAAAAACTTTTATTGTAAAATGACACTTTAAACAAAAGCAAACAAGCAATCGGACTATAAAATAAATATAATCTCCACTTTCTATTTTTATTGTAAAGCTGTAAAATTTTCTAATAAGAGCACAACTAGAATAAAAAATATAGCTTGAATACTATCGTAAAGTATCTTCAATGATCAAGTGGAAACCGCTGTTTGTATAAAATTATGTTCCTACAAAAAGGAGTTACAACAATTTGTTGATTTACGCTACATTTCTTTGTCTTTCTTATGACCTTTGATTCACACAAAAGGCCATGACGATATCAGAGTTGCGTTTTCTGATAATAATGATATCCATAATACAGCCAGTCCCTGTACAACAAAAACGAAGGTGTGCCAATTTGTGGGGCAGAACATCTCCTCCATTTTAATGGGCTTGGCGTGTTGATGTTGAAGCAGTGGACTCCTGTCTGTGTAAAACAAGACCACTTTCTTCTTCGATTTTCTAAGTATCATAGATCCTTGAAATTCTTGTGAATATTTATTGCTATTTGTCTCGTTCCAAGTCGCTACAACCGTTGTGATACATAAAGTAACCGCGTAAAACATTTAACTTTTTATATTTAAAAACTAACATCTAGGTTTGGATAATCTCCAATTTTTTTCACGTCTTTCAACTGCCAGAATAAAATATTAAACAAATATCGCCACAATTTCGACAGAAATTGTGGCGATCGCACAGCAGATGATTGAAAAGGACAACCTGCACAAATTTCATCTTAGTTGTAGAAAATTTGTTAAGCCTACATAAAAATTCCCAAAAATAAATTTAATATATGTAAATTGTTACAGTAAATAGATTTAACTAATGTAAATACCCCATCATGTGGTATTCAGGTGTCGACGGTGAATGGTTGAACGAGGCATCTGTGAGCAGGTAAATGGATCACTTGATGCAGACACCATTATATAGTGCATGCTGTCTGGTGCTGAGAAATTCAGGGCGGTGCCTTGTAATGTGACACAGATATTGCAACGCAAGGTATGATAAGATAGCGAGAGGGTGATGGACAGCGCTCTGTGGAGTCGTTCGTCTAGGCTTGCCTAGAAGGGGACTCCGTCACCTTTAAACTGCTAAGACCGAGACCCGGCAAAGATGTCCTTTGGGGTGTGTTTGTTAGAGGCAGGGCATAAAGACCGAGTCCCGGCTCATTGAATAGGGCCCAGGGACGACATACTCGAGCTGGCTACCCTATCCGAGAAGATAGAAGCAGACATTAAAAAAAAAACCGACCGGTGGGCCGACCTGTCATGCCTACAGACAGGGAGGCCTGTTTAAGTATATCGACACTCCCCTGGGCTGAGCAATGCTTAACTATGGAAATAGAACAAATAAATAAAAACTAATGTATATAAATCCGATGTGAACATCATATGATTTCCTTGCACGCCTATTAGATTACATATGCACATTTTTTTTAAAATGAAAACTACAAAAATTTTATTTCATTAATAACTTCTGATATTTTTTCATTTATATTATTTTTACAGTTATTATTGAATTATTGTTTATCTTTTTTTTTTATAATCAGACGTTAATTATTATTGATAGATCAATATATTTAAAGAAAAAAAGGAGATGAAGTCTGATTCGAACAGATGTGCCTTCCCCTTGTAAGATCCAAATATTTCATTAATTAAACTTTCATTTAGCTATAATTCTTGAACCAATGAAAATAATTACCGTATGATATATCGTTGAAAAGCTCTCAATGAGAACTTATTACAACAATTAAGAAAAGTTCAAAATCCAAATTTTTGGAGTTTGAGCTTTTTTGGACACTTTTGGTTCAGTCGATTGCAATCAAAAGGGGAGGTGCTCCAACTAGATTTTACAACAGTCCTAAATCCAAAATTTCAACATTCTACTGCTAATCGTTTATGAGTTATCCAAGATACGTACAGATGTCACGCCGAAACTAGTCAAAATGGATTCAGGGATGGTCACAATGGGTATTTCTGTTGCAATGTGTAAAACAACAGTTTTCGGTGATTACTATACCTACTAGTACACAAGGAAGTAATAACCGGAAAATTTTATCTTACTAAAAATCAAAGAAAAAATGTTTATAGATTGACTAACTGAAAACTTCTTACTTTTATTTCCATTTAAAATTTATGATGAATGATTTCTTTAATGAAAAAAAATATAAATAGTGTTTAAAGCAGAGAGAGAGAGATAAAGAGAGTGAGAAATAAGCAGTCATAAATGTTTTAATATTGCAGCCGACAATCAATGCAAATTAGATAGTAATTGGCAATAAGCCATGTAACAGATAAAAAATAATGAATTAATTTCTAATTAATATAAATGATACAAAAAAAAAAAAATGTAAGTAGAAAATTAAACCTATTTATTAGTTATTTTTTTATTTTCTTGTTTCTAAGAATCGATATACTACATCACTCGATATCGCTAATTTTGTTGATACATAAGAAGCTAAATTATTAATCATGCTTAAAACAAACACCCATCTTTTCTCGTTATTGTTGTTTAAAGCTTTTTAAAATACTTTTTAAATACGATAATAAAAATCAAACGCTTATGAAAAATATGACACTTTTATGGAGGAGGTTTAAATACTGAAAAAATGTATTACCGTGGCCAGCGAAGACACATCTTAGTAGCTGTCTGTACCTATCTGGTTTAGTGCGAACAGAGACTGTACCCGTAACAGGCTGCACATATTAGGGGAAGGGTAACTTACTTATTGCTTATATGGAAAATAACGGGCAGCTTTCCCCGTTTATGAAAATATACGTAAAGTAAAAAAAAAAGATCAGTGGAACAAGACGACATGCATAGAAATGAGAGACGAACAGGATGTGTTAAGTTCTTTATTAGCATTATAACAAGGAATAAAGTAAATGCTTATTTTATATTTTGTTGATGATGATGATGATCCAGAAAGAAAAGAAATGCTTGGATAGGGTTGGATTTTCATATTAAATAAAAGGTAATCTTTAGCAGATTTGTTTATAAGTGTGGTTTTTGTTAAAAAAGAAACTGCTTTACTTCAAAAATGAAACGATCTTCAAAGCAGTAAGCCTGCACGATTGAAGATGATGTATACAAATAAACATCAAATTCTATGATTATTGAAAGCAAAAATCATATTTTAATGAAGCTTTAAATTGATCGGCACTGAGTAATAAATAACTAAACGAAACACATCGAATAATGAAAAACTATAATTATCACGCACTTCATGCTTTTAAGTTCAACTTGATGTTTATGACCTGAAATCGTTTACATCATTAAGAAATTACGTTTAAATAGAAAAGTTTGATGATTTCTGTGGTAGAAACTGAACTGTTACTGTAATAACAATCATGTGTCGTATGGAAAAATTGATTTAATTAAACTACTATTAGATCCCTAATTTTTCTTCTTAAATTACGTAAATGTATCATCAAGTATCATCAATTAATTCGAAATTTCATTTTTAAGAAAATTTATTAGGCTGTAAAAAACGCAAAATTTTCGTTTAGCGTTCCAAGTGAAATCGATGACCGTAGTGATTAAATTAAATTAATTGTAATAGTCTATGACAAAAATTAAAAATAGAATCAAAAGGTTAAACCTAATTTTGAAGAATCTGGGTTTAGATTGATGTTTATAGCTTGCCTAGTGTATCATTTATAGATAGAATTTTAAAATGCAAGATTTTCAAACGATTTCGATCGGTCGGTAGATGATATTTTGAAAATTTCCAGATATCTAATAGCGCTTTCTTAAGACGAGTCCTGCAGGCAGCTGTGGTACTGGCAACTAGTTACATCTCTGATCGCCAAGCAGGATATGGTGTTAATTAGAACCCGATAACAGAATGGTGATGACAAATACTACCGAGAAACGGTTAGCATTATATATCGGTCTGTTCAGAATTCAAATTGTTTATCTCCTGTGCAAGAAGACATGCGTGTTATTTGGAAAAAATTCATTCCGGAGTTTGACAGCGAGGAAGTTAATTTTCGGTATAAAAGAGCAGGACGAACCAAAGATTTTATTTTAGACAAATGGTTACTTTAATATAATGATAAATAAATCTTAATTCTGATCAAAACATCAAAACACATTTTACAGATCACTTTTATATAAGATAAATTATAGACTTTAAAACAATTACAAGATAAAAAAATAGATATGATTGTTAAAGTCATACAAATTATTTAAATACAAACACATGAAACAATTTTAATATAAACACGTTAAATATAAAACAATTACTACAAAATACTTCACAATTCAGAATTCACTGTTGAAAATTATTTTGCGCGCACATTAAAATATGCGTTGAACGGAATGCAAATAAATCGATTTTTTTTTGGGGGGGGGGGTTTAATTTTTAGTATTATTTAAATTTTAATTTAGTATTATTTTAATTTTTAGTTTATATGAAGATCATAGTAATATTGTTTTCATAAAAGAAAATCTTTTAATTGTATTCTAAATAAATTGGTGAAAAGTTTTTTCAAACGGTTGGGAACTTTATTAAAAACGGCATAGGAACCATAATAAGGCCCTTTCTCGTAAGCCGAGGTATTATGTTCAGTTATAAAAACCTTCTGTTTGGTAAATTTGGATAGTTTTTCTTTAATCAGTGACTATCCTTTGAGGCAAAGATTGCTGCCCATTATAAACACAAATATAAATTATCATATTTAATTTAATTCGATTGTACTTTTGACAGAGTTCATTACCATCATCACCTGTTATGCGTCAAGAGAATATAACAAAAAATACCTGATATTACTGGAAAATTTGGATTAAATAGAACTATAATTCTATTTATAATGATTCAAAAATATCACTTTAGGAATAATTTTAAGAAAAGATATTATCATTTAATATAGATAAATTAATTTTCATAAATGGAGTCCCATACATCCCCACCTGCTAAAGTCTGTAGAGAAACCAATGAATTTACTTGGTCGACACGTAAAATTTAATAACCGCGTGTTATGAGTCCTTGGTTGAAAAATACACGTTTTAAGATGAAATTCAATTTTTCTTATATCTCTGGTTATTATTCAATAGATTCGATATCAGCAGTTGAGGACCTAACTCGCAATCATTTTGATTACCGGTCGCCAACTATATAAATGAAAAAACACTTTCTTTAGCAACAAATTTATAGAGTTATCTTCGTTTAAGTTTACATTCTTCATACGTTTTAGATAATCATGAATTATATGCGCGGTTTGATTACTGACAACGGCAAACCACTTTTCTCTCTCTTTATCTGTTTAGCCTCCGGAACTACCGTAAGGTATTACTTCAGAAGATGAATGAGGATGATGTGAACGAAGTGTAGTCTTGTACAATCTCAGGTCGAACACTCCTGAGAAGTGTGGCAAACAACGGCAAACCAATACATATTAATCCTAACGGTCATCAAAGATTTTCCTTTACGAGAGTTTTCGTTTTAACTTTCCATTGCTGGACGCGATAATTTGTTTACTCTTGTTTCTCCAGACAGCTGTTTGACCTTCTTTCTCCAGCTGCGAGCAAATATCAATTGCTCATTGTTTATCACATTTTCTGCAAATTTACAATTATCCATTTTCTACTGATGAATGTACGGACGTCTTTTATCGCTCTACTACACTATAAACACTATTATATGGTAATTGGCATAGTTTAGAAAATACACAGATTTGAGAAAGAATTGACCTTGACTAGTTATTGAAATATGTACAATAAGCTAAAAATACAAGTGTATTTAAACAATAAATTAAGGGAAAAAAATTCCAAAAAGAAAATGAAAAATAAAATTCTGTCAGCCTGCTACAGAATGCTAATTAGTGCCTGTTAGAAAATTATACTACGCTGAATCTTCACAATGTGTAATTGATGGTTTTGTGCCGTTTAGGTTTTGTACATATATGAGACGTTTCAGGTTAAATTACCTACTTTCCTCCACTTTTTTCATCGGGATTAGCCTGAAGTATAACCTATAAACTATAAGCCTGAAATACAGCATAAATTAAAACTGTTTAAACTATTGTAAAACTATTTTTTTTTTTTTTACGATTTCACACCTATACGCTCTATAAACCGAATAAACAGGTACTTGGTAACCGGTAAATTAACGGTATACTAATGTTTGAAATAAATAAATCTTGATATAAAGCCACTAGGAGTGCTGCATTGTCTTGGTAACATTTATTTTTTTATTTTATTTCTTTGTCATTAGTTTTGATATATTTATACGTTTTCGTTATAAGATTTTTTTATAGTAGTTTAATGTTATTACTTTTTTTTAAGCTGTTTTTGTGGCCACTGCTTAACCTATAGATCTAGACATGAAATCTTATTTGAATTTCAACAACCGCCGGTACCCGTGGGTCGCCGTTTCATCCGAAGGTCTCGGTTCGAACCTGTCTAGCATGGCACTTTTTATACTGTACAAAATTCCATTTCTATACACAAGCTTTTCAAGTTTATACGTGGAATTAATTCACCAGGAAAAAAGAATTTAAGGTTTTCTTTTTATTTTTCAAGTATTTTAAATCTGCCTATTTATTTATTTAGCATGGACTATGGATATTGACTGATTTTTTGACTGAAAAAGTTTTGAATTTTTGACTGATTGTGCCCTAGTCAGGGCACAGTTAAAATACTACATAAATTTCTAGTTGAAAATCCATAGGTTCCTTCAGGCGAAAAGTATCATTAAATAGTTATATGTAACTTTTATTTAATATATGATATATAATTTTTAATTTTTTAGCTAGTATTACGAAGATGATGAAGGAAATGAACGCGCTACCTAACACTTCAAAGAGGAAAACTGAGAATAATCTTAACAGGAACCCGGCAACGCGCCCCGTGGCCATCTATATAAAGGGCCTGAACTCGGAGGTAACTAAAGAGGAAATAATCCAGGCGATCGAACCAAGACCAGGGTCACATCACTGCGTCCCGCGTACGGCAGTACGCAAAACGCTACGGTGATCCTGCCTGCACGAGACGCGCGTACCCTGACCTCCTCCGGAAGGATACTAGTAGGATGGCAATCCTGCCGGATCGAAATGCGAACGCAGGATGCTCACTGCTTCAAGTGCTGGGGCAGCGGACACGTAGCGACCAATTGTTGTGGGCCTGACTGCACGCAGTGCTGTTATAACTGTGGAGGACATGGGCACAAGAGGATGACCTACGAAGCCCCCTTGAAGTACCTAGACTGCGGAACAGGTGGACATTCAACTGGTAGCAGGACGTGCCCCAAAAACCAACAATGAAAGTATTACAAATCAGGATTGACATCCAATAGATATGCAGTAGCGAACGTACACCGAGGTGGGGGATTCGTGGCGGCTGAGCTAACTGAAT
>JAAAKQ030505498.1:0-20114 GCA_010016005.3 Zanna intricata | reverse complement strand
TTTTCTTATTTTTAGATATAGAATCCGTTTCCGAGAGATTGCCGTGCAGTTTTGATACACTCTGTATAATTTTTTTTGTAAATGTTCTTTAAATTAATTTGATCCTATTATATATCAAATATTAGCTATTTATAACAAAATATTTACTAATATTTTGTCATAAATTCTAATAATACAGATATGATACATATCACTATAACTTCCATTATTTGATAAACCTAGAGATATTTTATGTGACTACATTGAAAAATCTTCAATATAAGTCACTGTAATTGTTAGAGCGTAAAATATCTTAGCGTTATAACACTATAGTATCTGATTCGTTCAACCTAAAATTGTCTGTTTCCAACAATGATCATGAGTCCACTGAGCTTTCAGGTTAAATCGACCGATAAACATGAAGTGAGGAACGATGTAACTCCCCAATTTTAGGCGATGAAAGGTGGAATAAACTATTTTAAAGATATTATTTCAAAAATAAATAAATATTTAGAAATTACTCTATCGTTAATGTGGAATAGAATCTGAACCTAAACAAAAATTAACTTTCTCTATAAATCGTTCTCATTAATTCTTTTTTTTTTTATGATTTATTTATTACATAAGCTCGAGACGTACCCGTACGTTGTACGGGAATACAAGTTTTGTAACATACAAAAAAATGGTATTCCTTATTGAGATCCGAACCGGGAACTTTCAGGAGTAAATAAAGGACTTCACCAAGGAGGTCAACAAAGATAGAGAAATTGTCTGAAAAGAACGCATAAATCGAAGGGTATTGTAATAAAATTTGCAAATATATTATTTACGAAATTAAAACATCTGGATTTATAATAATTAAAACCAAATTAACTACCTATAAAATCAATTTACTGTCAGCATAATAACAAATCTGACCCATGTACACCTAATGAATCTGACAAAAGCGCCTGTTTGTGTTCGCTGCGACTACTAACTAACGGTACACCACATCCTTATGGACAGTATGTGTTATGCGCCATTGTTTTGTAAATTTAAATTAGGAGCTAACATCCAAGACATTCTACAAAACTATACGATGATATTATCAAATATCTTGTTGTTTCTTAAAGCCATGTACCTAAATTATACTACTCAATAATTATTGATTTTTTTTATTGTTTTATATTTTGTTCAGAGCGATGATAACGCAAAAGCGTTTGTCGCCCTCCCAGAAAAAAACGCAAAACAAAACATATTTAATGTTCGTGCACTCATTAAATTATTTCTTAAAAATATATGTATATAAAATAAATGTTAATATATTTGAACAATTTTCCTAGTATAATTATAAAAGCATTATGTTAATTAACAATGTTAAACAAATTATGAAACATTACAGTAGAAAATTTGATTGAGTTTTCATTAAACATTAATAAATATATTAAAATACAATTATCATCTCCGACCGTTGCAGAAAAAACTTAGGAAATTCTCTACATTTGAAATTTTAGGAAAATTTCATATTCATTCGGTGCTTGACATGCTGATGTGTAAACAAATTCAAACAGTAAGTTGGCTTAGTGAAGAAGACGAGAAATAATTTTACTCCTCATTTTTTTTATTTAACCAAGTTTAAATGAATTACTTGTATCTTTGGGTAATGGGTATGTCGAAATCTGGAACAACTTTTAATTACTGATAGATATACTATAATCGTAAGTAATGATTCATAAATCTGAGGTAAATATCGAAAATTTGTTTCTGATTTAAAGAAATACTGCGCGTAAAATTTAAATATTATTTTATAAAATCAGTCTTTGAATAAATCGGAATAGCTGTAATGTGTAGTGGGTGGTACCATGTTTACTCACTGGTCAAATTGAATATTTTACAAAAGCTTTGATTATTTTTTAAGAATAAACGTTGATTATTAATAAGAATAAATGAAATTATTCAATGTAGGAAATAAATTGTATCTTATACGAATATATACCGTTATCGGAGATATATAATCAATAAAAGATACAAAGCAAACTTCGTCGCTTCTCCGGGATCCTCACTACCTAAATTTCCCTTCCTGAGTTTTAATTTCATTCTCATAACATCTCATGTAAATGAATCTGAAAATTTAACGCCAATTTTGTAATATATTTCTAAGAATTTTTACACTCCATTTCAAAATCACAGAAAAAATTTAACTCCTGATAAAATCTTATTATGAACTTTTCTTCTCTTAACCACTAATTTTGTACTCTGTGTAGTCACGTATGGTTCATATATAGATTCAGTATTTTATTCTTTAAAAATAAAATTGTATGAATTATGTTTAGTATCATAACTTTCACTACATCATAAGGAATCGTACAATAACCAGCCTGCTATTAAATTGAATTAGATGATGACAAAAAATCGGTAGAAACTTAACCAAAAGGAACATCAGTATTTATTTATTTTTTTTTTTAATTATAAAAAGAGAACAACAAACGTTTTCTTTTTATTTTCAGTATTTTTATTTAAGTATGACAGCTGTTTCGATACAGAGTATCTTCTTCATATGTTAACCACACAATACTCATTTTTTGAATAAAGAAAAATTTTGTATTCTATGTTAGCGTATTCTGTACTTAACAGTTGAGGAAGGTATTGTGTACAAAAAGAGTTGTTATACTTAAATATAACTAGGGAAAATCAAAAAACATTTATTGTTTTCTTTTTCAACCTTTGATTATGAATTTTCACCAAGTAAAGGCATCATCCATCGATTAATTTATTTTTGTTAGGAATCCTAAAGATATTTAAAGTTCTACTATTCACTACAGATAATAACTTCATATTCAGATTTATTCATGAAATCAATGTACCCGGATTTCCAAATGTACCAAATTATCGAGATTTTTAATACCCAGGGAAGAACAAATCTAAATAAAAAATGGGAGAAAGGTTATAAGAAGACGAGATTATTGCAAGGAAGGAGTTCAAGCTTCTCAGGAAATCAATCTACTTACCTTTTTTCCAGGATTATACTTTTCTGGTAAATAACAGTACTTTTTTATTTTACTTTCAAGGACATGGCATCCTCTTTCCGGTCTCAGAACAATCCTCTTTTGAACTTTTCTACGGCTGACTTAATCTTCTCTTTCCTGTTGGCTTGTACCGTTCGATTATTTCTGTTAGTCTATTTCACTACTTTATTTTCCGTTTCTTAAACACTTCGCCCTTGATCAGAAACCTAAACCTCATCTTTATCAGATTAAAAGAAGATACTCTGAGAATACTGAAAACATATTTATTTTTCTTGAAAACAATGGCCGATTTCAATTTTCCACTAAATATTAAATTATAACACAATTTCAGTCATAATAATAATAAAGATAATAGCAGTGAAATCACAAATTATAATCGCAACAATAACAAGATATTCACGCTGTAAATTACCTATAGCCAAATAATATCTGATTTAACTACCAGGTCCAGTGCATGAATGTTACCGTTATTATAATAAAACGCCTATGGATAGACACAGTTGACTACAGTAGAGTTATGTGACAGCTCTTCTCCAGATATTATACTGTGCTAAAGTGTAGACTAATCTGGCTGAAATGTTATAGTAAGCAGTAACTATTAATGTGTTAAATTCTTCGCTCAATTAACAGTGACAGATGAACATAATAACCCTAATGCTCTTGTTATATTATGTCAAAATAGGCAAACATTTTTTCATCTTATCCAGTTTTACTTTAATCCAAAACAAAATATTTATAAAATCATGTTAGCTGTTTGAGAATAAAGTTTTCTGTAGGTTATCAATATTTTAGATCTAACGTTTATGGGAATAACTGAGCTACAAAAAAAAAAAATTAATTTTTACATATTTTTTCAAGGAAAGTTTTCATTTCTATTTGTATTTAATCAGAGTTTTTCAAAATTGTTATTAAAATTAAAATAATTAAAACGAATATTTTTAGAAGAACCTTTTTTTTTGTTAACCTGCGGAACCACCGTTTGGTATAGCTTCAGAGGATGAGATGAATGATTTGTAGCGTGTGGGAAAATGCCATGCCTGACCGAGATTCGAACTTCCGGATGAAAGGCCGAGACGCTACCACTCGCGTCATGGAGGCCGGCAGTATTTAAGAACTAAATGATAATAAGTATCTAGAGGCGCACTTCACCTTTTAGCAAATAAATTCATGTCAATAATTGTAAAATAATTACTAAGTATAAATTTAAAATGAAATTAAAAACAAATGAAAAAAATAACATTTAAAAAATATACTTCTTTCTTTTTTTCTTCACCCCAGGCCGGACACAGATTGAAGCATATCATAGCTCGGGGGTTGTCCACTCTAGTAGGCTTCTCCGTCCATCCAGCAGTACGTCCGACATGTCAGATCAACCCAACGGTTCGGATCTTATAACACGCCTGCCTCAAAACCCTGAGGCGGGAGGGCAAAGTCAACATGGTCAAATCCGGACACCACTCGAGGGGCGGGGACTCAGCCTTTACGCCAGCGCCTCAATTGCAAAGAGTTACAAAAAGAATTTGTGTTTATATCCTTTAGGCTCTTATAATAGGATATATAATCTCGCTTACTTGAACTATTTTTCTACAATAGATTTATCATCGTCAGTAGTTTTAAGAAAATTAATAAAAATAAAAAAATAAGAAATAAAGTTAACAACAAATTTAGAAGAAAAACTGATAGTGAAATAATAAAATAAATAACAAATTTAGAAGAAAAATTTATAGTGAAATAAAAATATCAAATAAAAATGATACAATGTCTTCTCATTTTCTGTCCATTGTTCTTTTCATAATTTTTTTTTCTTTAAGATCGCTGTTTTTAGTGGAATTTATTTTTTCTTTTGAAGAAAAATATATTTTTCAATAACAACGATTTACAGGTCAATAACATATATTGCTTTGAAACATGTATTGTTAAACATAATTCTATTGAAAATAAAATATGCATCCTAATATTTTTCAAATTTTCAAATGAGTATATATTGGGAAACAATTGCCTAATTGAAAAATTACATATTTGCTCTTTTATAAATTGAATACAAAACGTACTTCATGAAGTAGTTTTTTATACCAAAAAAAAAATTCCAGATGTATTTGTTAGATAAAACAGCTGTTTATGTCTAAGAAAAACGTGTTTAATGAGTTCTAGTGAAAATTTATCTTTGTGAATAATTTCCTAGGGCCTGCTTGGTTACAACCAAGCATTTTATTGTAGACTATATTATTTTACTTGTTATTGTTTCAGTATTATGTCAAGAAGGAATACTTTTAATCGATGTCGTTATTCAATAAACTACATAAACGTCCTTGACATAATGGCTTTGTGTACTTCCGAATAAACTGAAAGCTACAAAAGTTTCATTCAAATGATACAGGAACCCACCTTATAAGGCAGACCTTTACTAGGTGTGATAAAAGAGCTATTCGAGTGGTCTTGAGAAATACAAATCATTCAATACCGTTAAGTATGACAATATGCTATCGAAAGCCACGAACATATAAGGTTATGACCATTGTAAATGCTTGCCATCGGGTATAGAAAGAATTATTATAACCCTTATCGTGAACTTGCAACATCGAAACAACAGTAAGGAGGTGTTTGAATTGAAATATGTAGCCAATTGGCTGTATCAGGTTTAAGATGACAAAAACATTTCCTGGCATAGTGCAATGTATGCGCTGTAAGCAATACGGCCGTAATCAGAACAATTTTATGTGATCGTACCGGTATGTCAAATGCCCGGGAGGCCTCAGAATTGTTGACTGCTAAAGACAGACTGGAACACGCCGGCTGTAATGTACATTATGCAACTTTTTTCCTGGGAGCTCAACGAGCGATCGTTATCAGCGGGCGGACACAAAACTGACATAGTAAATAATTAAAAATTAAGAGTTAAACTTTACTTAAAAAATCCAAATGATACAATATAAATATGCGGAATTCTAGGTTTGGAATAAAAACAATAATTAAAATCTAACATAAAACAATAAAATTTCCAAATGTCAAAAGGTATCATAGTTTTAATCAAATATTTGAATCCAGATGCACGGCCTTAAGAAATCGTAAGAAATTAGAAAATATTAACACATTGTTATTGCTGTCCGGTGTATATGACCATCATCCAGATGGCTTGGCGCATGGGGGCACTGTAATTCTGGTAAAACTGGTTAAGGCATGGTGAATTTCCACACGGCCCACATCCAAGCAACTACAACTGAAGTATTGGACTGGATTGGACCTCTACGACTATCACCAATCCTCTATCTCCCTCGAAATGCAATTTCCGGATATCATGTTTTGTGAGCACTGGGGTGACCCCATGTAGGTGACCCCGGTTCATGTAGAAGGGGACTGTAATACGAAACATGTACTCTGGGTATCAATTCTAATAATGACTCGTGGAAGGTCCTTAAAGGCTATCGAGAAGATGCGACTCAACATTATTTCTAGGCTACAACCAAGCAATTGGCCCATATCCTACCCAAGATTTATTTAACTATTATCCTTTTATAATGTTGTAAAAAATAGATGCGATTCCTCATCCAACCACTCACCAGCAATCTTAATGGTCAACACGATAATTGTTAGGAAGAAGAGTCCCCCAATTATACATAACAATAAGATCCTATTGGGAATGGATAGACAACGTGTTGCCTTTAGAAGTACCTTTAAAATGTATAGATGATAAACACGTTTCGATACATTTGGCTTCCACCATGCGGGAAGCAGTGTGGCGCTCTTCACCTGAGAAATACAAGAAACGACAAAAGGAAGCGATTATCCTAGATAGGTGATGACGTTATTTCCACCTGAGAGTAGAATTAGGAAATAGTGACAGCGCTTCAGTGGGCCTGAGAACAGAACTGCTCTTAATAGGACTGACCCAGACTGAAGAGGCTGTTTTAGAATATCAAAAATTAGTCATTCAGGGACTACGTCGAAAATCTCCTCAAAGGAAAGATGAGGAGATCTAAACAACAAGGAAATTTAAACAATCTCAGTCCTCATTTCCTCATTTGAGAGAATGTATGTTTGGACTTGTAATGATAGCCAAAACTACTTGGCCAAACTGTTATTTGGAAGGCCAAGTTAAATCCTCACTCCTCACATAAATAAGGTTTTCAAGCCTATTATAGGGACTGATTATGTAGAAATTACTAGTTTCTTGGTTAGACTAATTGTATTGAGTTTAACAATAAAGTCCTTCTCATCTACAGAGGTAGCACATGAGGTTGAGAGAACAGGGGGCTGAATATGGCTCCCAGATTTGATTCATTTATCCACGAGATGTTATCTGTGCAACCAGATAAAGATGTATTATACATACGACACCTCTTCAACTCAGTCCTCTGAACAACTTATTTCCCGACATAATGGAAGTTTTTTCAAATTAAATTGGTCAAAATCCTAATAAACCAGTTCATGATGTCTCATCATCCAGGCCTAACAGCTGATACCAATTAAATGTAAGGTATTCGAGAGGCTTTTTCTTTTAAAACTATGGACTGTTTTGCATTGTAACAATATGTTAAACCATCACCAGTACGGTTTTCGAACTGATCACTCTACTGTTGACAAGACCCATAGGATTACTAGTGTCATCATAAAGTGCTTTAAAATGGAGGGATATTGTTCGGCTATATTTCTGGTTGTACAACAGACCTTTGTCAACGTTTGGTTACACAAGTTTGGTTTACTCCTATACAAGATAAAGACATGGCTGCTCCGCCTTTCTATTTAATTTGCGTAGCTCAATAGACGATCGGTTCTCGCTTTTTAAATTTCGCCATAAGGGTTTGGTTTTTTTACTCTAATTCAGCTGTTAACTAAAGTTATTTTTGGGACCGATTTTGTACCTGATCTTCACTACGGACCTTTCTATCCCAGAGTATTTTGCTATTCCGTCCTTTGCGGATGATACAACGATACAAGCGGTTGACGGCTAATCGATTCTGGCCTCAGAAAAAATTCAAACGATGTAGGAGGTTGTCATCTTATGTCTTCGTAAATGTATGATACGGGAAAACCTGGCAAAGACCAAGCATTTTATGATGAGGAAAAAAAACATTGTCTAAGAGTTCACTTTGACAATGTACGTAGATATTCCGCACTCCAACAGCGTTCAGTATCTAGAATTACTCCTACATCGCCAACATAACATGCAGGGATCACTTAAG
This sequence comes from Zanna intricata, assembly GCA_010016005.3. NCBI lineage: Eukaryota > Metazoa > Arthropoda > Insecta > Hemiptera > Fulgoridae > Zanna > Zanna intricata. The sequence continues at coordinate 11,950 of JAAAKQ030505498.1, read as the reverse complement.
GAAGAAATTAAACCAGCTTGACATCAGTTTTAAGAAAATGTGCTTGCTAGTGGATTGTGGAATCAACTGTCAATCAAGGTGCTGATATGCCAGTTTTACTTTAAGCCAATCGAGACAAACAGAATTCAGCTATGAGTCATGACTATTAACGTCTTTCAGAGATTTCAGAACAAACTACTAAAAATCATAAGACAACTAACGTGGTTGGTGAAGAATACTGAGATTCACAAGTACATGGGGATCCCATTTGTTTTCGAAAAGATTGAATGTCTGCGTCGATGTTCGCTAATTCCTTTAAAAAATTAAACCTTTATGTAGTTGCGTTTATAAATAATTTTTACTATAAGTTGTAATTGTCAATCACATATTATATATATATATAATATTAAACATAGAAATCTGTACTTAAATTCATTTTTTTGGTAATTAATGAATGTAACATTATTAAATTTGTAAGTCTATATGTGAATTCATAGTGTTTGAAATAAATATATGTTACATAATGTAATTAGTACATGTTTAGTCCTTGGAAACTGATCAAAGACTGCTCTGACGACAGAGCATGTCTACTTACTACTACTTACTTACTACTTACTACTACTTGTATTAGTAATACGGAGCCGTGGAATCTGTCAAGGGCTGTGTGAACTATACGGAACCGAGTGCAGCCGACGGGAGCCGAATGCATCCGAGAGGAGTTGTGGGAACTGTAGGGAACCGCTGAATCGTCAGGAGCCGAGTGCATCCGAACGGTGTTGTGTATAAGTTGTGTGAATCCGACTGTAGCCGAGTACAGCCGAACGGAGCTACACGAAAAATCTTTCAATTTTAAAAGTCCTATTTTAAATGAAAGTTAATGTTTACCATTAATAATGAATTTCAAATAACATGAATCAAAGCTGGGTCTCTACAGTCTGAGCACTTAGTACACATCTCATGTTAACTCTAATGTTAACTATCTCACTTTAAATTTGTTGAACAACAATGAGGAACTCGGAGGTTCCAAAAGCTTCAATGCTGAACCTATGAACCAGATCCTAATGTTGGAGATAATAAGCCTCCTACTTTTAACGACTGTGAGGTTACGGAACAATTCAAATGGTAGGTCTCGAACGGGTTAAACTAAATTTAATATTATGATAATATTTTTGCGGCTTATGGTTATTCTGATTACTTATTGTTTACGTTCTGAAAAGTTTCAGATTTCTGGTGTGTCTCGTAGATAAAAGTTAATTATAATTATACTATTCCGTTTACTGAACTACTGTTTACTAGGTAAACATTTTAACTTCGACCTTACAGTGTAAAATACTGAGTTTTTCATTACTGAGTGATTGGATTATTTGGTGAATAATTAAAAGAAAGATAGATAAAGAAAGACAGGAAAAACAAAGGTAACATGAAGAAATTTATCTCAAAAAAACGACAAGATGATGACTATGAAGAGGAAGAAACTGTAAAGAACAAGGGAAGAATAAAAAAAATTAAGAGAAGATGGGTAAAAATAAAGAGGAAGAAAATATTAAGACCCAGAAACGAATAAAAAGAGTAAGAGATGATGAAGGATATAAAGAGAGAAACCATATTTTTCTATAAAAGTTTTTATTAATTAGTCGAATTTTCAACTGTTTAAACTAATCGACTAAAATTCTGTTACTTTCTTATTTTAACTTTTCCTACTTACTGGTTATTATCCAGGTAAGAATAATTTTCAACTGTTATGAGACCATTAGAAGAGAGAAAATTCATTTCTAAAAACAGAATCCCATAAATTTATTTTAACCTCAGAGAAAAAATCCTGGAGCTGAGACAACCTTCACCTTTGACCTATGACGTCATCCTCCTCTCCCACTAACGTCATACTTCTTACTGAAGGCGGATTAATTCGCAGTGAAAACGGAATATTCATATCATGTAAGGAATGCGAATGGGCCTTAACCTCTGAATCTAATTTATTACATTGAGCAATCAATCATAAAATATTTAATGGCGCATGTAAAATAGCTGATGAGTAATACAATTGTTGTAATTTTTTAAAGAAATATAGTCTATGAAGAATTGTTAGCGGATTCGTTCTGTAACTAGAATAAGCATCTTCCAAAAGCGGAATCAATGGTGAAATCAGGTTTTTATTTTACTGGCGTATTAGACTGTGTTGCTTGTCTTGATTGTTACACATTTGAGGCTTTTTTTGCTTGCGAGGCTTTTGAGTGGGGGGGAGAGGATGAAAATCCATTGAATGAGCAAAAAATATTAATTCCAAACTGCCCAATAGTGAATGAGCGAATGCATGGTGAAAGGTGAGTAAGAGGTGCGACTTAATTGAGTGTTATTTATAGTAATTTGCGAGTATATATTATTTAACATAAATTTCATTTTACTGTTTCAGGTTTTGTCGTATGATAAAGTTGGTTGAAGAGGCTTGTTATGGGTACAATGTACGATCTGCTGACTAAAGAAGTCAGGAAAAAGCACGGCAAACGTTGTTCCACGGACGTTTAGCGAGTTGGACCAGGATCCGACTTGTCTGCTTCCTCTATTACTGTGTCCGCCGTCCGATGAAAGCGATGATGAGATGACAGCAGTGAGGCGACGACTAACTGCATAGAGCTTAATCCCTTACATGGCTCAATGCTGTGCCGAAAAACAGATGCGGCGTAAAATGCCGTCAACCTGCGAGCCACAAACAGAGCGCAGTCGTCAAAAAAGTAAAGGAAAGTGTTATAACTATTGCGCAAGCTTCCGGTTCATTCTTTGTCTGACGTAGTGCTGATGCGATTTGCGCGGAAAACGAAAATACCTCAGCTTAGAGGGGTTTTCTTGCAGGACACTTCATCGGCTAGAATAAACAAAACTGAATCGGGAATAGTGAACTTAGACAGCAACATCAACCCTGATACCCACTGGGTGTGTTATATAAAACGTTATGCAAACGCTATAATTTGATAGCTATGGAAATTTGCGTATTCCTAAAGAATTAGCTCGTTATCTCATATCAGGCAGAAAAAAGTTGTCATCAAGTATAACTTAGCAATGTTTCAATTCAGTTGTCAGCGGACATTTGTGTATAACATTTTTTATATGTTCTGCCTGAACGGAAGATCGTCCGTGCTATCCGCTGTTTTTTTCCCACCTAGTCGGGCGAGGATAAAAGGTAATCGAAGTGCCTCAAAGGTCATTTATCAGCCGATTAACACCAAGACTATACAGAATATAATCGTACGTGTGTGCAACGAGGAATCAGAACTGAAAAACATTTGAGAAGAGGAGGTTACCGTGAGATTACATCTGAGACAATGAGGTGATGGGGCTAATTCTCGTAGATGATGGAGAATATAAATCTCCTCTCGCAACTCCTTCACCTTGCAGTTATTCATTGAAGATTAAACGATTAACACGTGGAAACAAACGGTTTTTGGAAACTTCGGGTTTCACGGTGTGGCAACGACGACTATGAGCGGCCAGATAATAAATGTAGATACCGTGAACGTGGTATTTAATGAAACCATTACAGGTAAAGGGTATCATACTCATTACTCTTACGCGACTTTTAATAACAGTGATGAGATAAGAATCCTGGTCCAGCAGCAAGATGTGTACACGCTTCAATGCGAAAGTTTCCTGCCCATTACTGGAACGTAAGGTGATGACAACGCTGTGGGTGATCCAACAAAAAAACTATGTAATAACTTAGTTGCCTTTCTTTTCGATGATATCAGATACGAAATATTGGGACAGGAAGTTGACAGGTTGAAAGACGCGGGTGTGACTTCTACGATTAAAGACGCCCTTTCTTTGAGATACTAGCAAAAAGACCGCAGGTTGGTCATCGTGAGGAGTTTGGAAAATACCGTGCATCAACGTTTCCGACGAAAGACGACTAAGACCGGTCGATAGGAATAGGGCCATACAATCGCTGGAAGCAATTTTAGAAGAAGCGTTCAGAAGATAAAGTATTTACAAATATCCTTCTATTCCTACCAGTAAAGAGACCATTTGGAGATTAAAACAACAACCCAAGAGGAAAAACCTCGTTACGTAATAAGTGGTTTTCAATCTTTCAAGAAAAGGAGATACTACTAAGAGCGATTCCAATTCCGATTCCGTCAGCGTCAAAAAATCCTCTAGCATCTGAATTTAGTATACTATCTGTACGAAAATATTCAAGGAGATAATCTTATGCTGTACGAAATGGTTAAATTTTTCTACCGTTTTTATTACAACAGGAAGTCCGAAGGAACGTTGATCGTTCCGCTGAAATATTCTTCTATTTCGCTGATCTTTATAGACTGCTCTAAACAGAGCAAAACATTGAAAACCGGCGTGGTAGATATAAAAGTCGAGGTCAAAGCACCGCACATACCCCCGCCGGCATAACTGCATATTGCCTAATCATGAACGATTGTGTAATGCAAAATATGCCTTTATCAGGAGCGGTAAGAAGCGTTTCTAAATCAGTATAACTCAATGACTTTTGAGATTAATATAACTTATCTCAAAATGTCTTTCTTCGTAGTTTATTTTAGTTTCTTTCGCATATCGATACTAATGCGCATATCAAAGAACTGGTCATCGTTTCTCTGGACGGTTAGAGATTCGATCATTTTCTATTTAAACCACCTTTCGACTACTATTATGTATTGCCTTCGACTACTAGTGCCGCAATACAAAATCTCCAAAAATAAATTGACACAGTTGAAATTCGGGATTCGTTTCATAGTGGACGTTGCCGCTAATTCTCAAAGATTTAGGACCTAATTCCGTAATATACGTAAAAGGCGAATACAAGAAGAAATTGCTACAACAGATACTAAAAGACAGTCGGTACGCTGCAAAAGACAACGACAGGTACGTTTGTTCTTCAATGGACACATTCGCCATTAAAATGGTCAAAGTCTTCCCTTTCGGCGAAAAACACGACTGCGCTATGAAACAAAGCAATGTGGCTTCACACGTGGTGGAGCGAGCACAACAAATTCTATATCATGCTGAAAACCCTGGGAGATGCTATGGACAAAACGAAAATATGCTATCTGAACAATCCCGGGCGAGAGGTTCTTCGATTCCCTCCCAAACAGTTCATCATCGACCATTACGGAGGCACGTCCCCACAAGGTTGTATGAAGATCTTCCCATCTACCTGTAATAAAACACACAACTAAACATACATCATTTTATATTATCAATTACCCTAAGTACATATTTTTTTGACTTAATCAAGAGCGCAGTAAGAGTAAAGAATTACACTATATAACAAAAATACAAAATACTTATCACCAATTATCAGCAGACCTCATAGGGTGACATGCTTTCATTCAGAAACCATTTCCAGTACCATTTACCCACTGATCTTCTAGCCGCTACCCCCTCCCAGAGCAGGTTAGGATGTACCGGTCGTGAAGTTAACCCCAATCTACCTCCTCTTCCATCTCTCTTAGAGAGGGAAGAGGGGGTAGATTGGGGTCAACTTCGCGATCCGTATATCCTTGGGCTGTGAGCCACAATACCATCTTAAAACTAAGTGCAACAAAAGATGCAACTAAGTGCAAGGTGTAGTTACATACAGACACAGCAACAAAATTAAAATAATGCAAAAAGATATGTCCATAACCATGGGGGGGTCATCCTCATGACCATTACCCCAAAATTTGATTCTGAGCCCGTAATAGAACTAATCCTAAAACTAAGTCCAATAAAGGGAAGGTACGGTTAAAAATGCAAAGAATAACAATAAAATAATACTGCATAAAGGTATGCACATGATAATTTACAGGCTATGTTCCACTTAATTTACTAGGCGCAAACTGCCTGAAAATTTTCAAGAAGCACGTGTGGGTTAGAAGAAAACAGTTTAACAATACAGTTAACCTAATACACACGTATAATACGGAACTAGCCGCCAGTAGATGCCTCGCACCCCCAGTCCTGTTATCACATAAAACAAGGAAATCCAAATACATAAAAAAAATTACCTGCAAAAACACGCCTTCTCCATCTTGGTGGGCAGGATGTCCGTCACCATCGTCGCCACTTTAATCCATTTGTCCTTCTACAGAGTATATACCCTATCGTGTCAACTAGAGCACTCGAAGCGGTCTGCGCTGACCAACCATCGTTCACATTCTGAAAGTATAATTTAGGTGAATTTATAAAACAAGCTTCTTTCCGTATTTTTTGAATTTTAATAATAATTCCATTCGATATATTTATATATATCTTTGTAGAATTTATATATTTACCATTTATATATTTTGTAGCAACGAATAATTAAAGAAAAAAGTTCTACCTGTTTTCGATCTTGCTGATTGTGAGATTAATCATAATTTTTTAATTAATCCTGTGGAAACGGCAAATTCTATGCAACGACTTAGAATTCAGCAAAATGTTCTCTAACTTATTTTTTTTTCTAAGAAATAAATTATGAAGTTTATTTAAGTTCAAATTAAAATAATTAATATTTTCCTAATAGTTCCACATAGTATCAACGGTATACTAGATACTCTATGTATGTATTCACGTTTTATTAAACAAAATCTATATTCGTGCTTAATTTCCTTTTACTCAGCAGTTCTTTTGGTCTTATTATTTACTGTGCAGTTGAGTTCTATATATACATTACTGAAATTTAGATCGTAATTCGCAACTTTTGAAAGTTTTTTTATTTAAAAAGTTCTTTAATTACAATCAGCAAATCCCTTCCATTTCCAACATCGTCACTTTTAGTTCATATTCGGTAAAGCCTTAAATCATATAATCAAATAAGGCCTAACTTTATTATAGAAAAAAGTCTTGTGACATAATAAACAAGCGTGTGCGCGCGTGCGCAAACACACAAGCGCGGGTTTTAGTTGCTTTTAATACCAGTACGTATATCTACTAAATATGTAGAAAATCTACCAAAACAAACCTTAACCCATCTAATCACCCCAAACAATACAAAATATATCGTTTTCACTCATAAAAATCAATCTCCTATTAATTTACTCATATCAGCTGCCAAAGGGTCATTACACATTTTTTTTTTTTTTTTTATTACTGGAAATATAAAGTAGAGTTCAGCAATTCTCATGGACCTCATGTAATAATGGATAATTAGATAATACATTTTTACTTCCAACTATCTCAAGGGGACTATCCGGTATAAATTTAACTAAACTTTTAGTCTAGACCAATGTAAATTTTTACCTTCAGAGCATGAAAAGGGACATATCCTTTGACCACTGAGTAAAGAAAATTTACATAAATAAATATCTCGCATTTTTTAATGATTATACACTGATTTAAATTCAATATAAAACTAGAAATAAAAATAAAAAGAAAGGTATAAAAAACCTTATGAAAAATTTCAATAATAGTAATACGAAAATAACAATACAAAACCAGCAAACTATCTAGAAAAAAAAGAATTTATTGTTTCTAAAACTGCAAAAATTACTCCAAAAGATTTACTACAAAAAAACTAACAAAAGTTATAAATTAGAAATGATTACCGCATAGAAAGTTAAACCGGCCGTTCGTTCACCTACAGATACAAAGAACAGAATAATAATTACGAGAAAGAAGTTAATCAATATTAGAAAATATTTTCATTAAAATATTTTAATGAAAATTAAATATCCGCGCGTGCGGTCGCGCACACACACAATCACACATATATACATTCACATTACTATTGGAGAAAAAAATAAAAGCCGCATACTAAGCATTAAAGAACGTCAGTTAAAGAAAAGTTATCAACGAGAATAAGCAGTGAAATTAAAAAAAAATAATTTTGTTAAATTTTCAGATCTATAATGAAAAAACTCTTAACAAGTACCCAAAAACGACGTAATATTTTCGGAATAAGGTTGTTGAATTATGTTTCTGAATTCAAGAATTGCAGAAAAAATAGGTGGACTTAACAGTCCTTTTGTTACTATTCCGGTTCCTAAATACTCTTAGTTCAAAATAAAATTTCTTAGGATTTACCGAATCAAACGTAATTTAATGATTTTAATATTTTTTTCGGAATCTAGGTTATCATTTAAGAAAAGGGAATTTTTCAGTTTATAAATGTAAAGAACAATAACTTTATTTATTTTTGTTTCTTGCGTAGAGTTTTGCTAACAACACTTTTAATGAACATAATTTAATATCACAATGTGTTCCTGAAAAACAATATTCATTTTAAAACATACAGAAACAAACATTCTGCAAAAGCATTATTATCAAGCTATAAAAACTATTACAACTTACATAACATAGTTGTAATATACATAAATAAATTATTCTAACTTTAGCTTATTACGGCTCGAAGGAATACTGAAAGTTGTTACCGTTTGTTTCTTTTTCTGATTATTAAGGCAATTTTAAAAAATAAAGAATTTTATAAATAAAAAATAAAATAAGGAATTTTATTTTACATCAAAAGAGTGAGCGGGTTTAATTTCTATGTTCTATAAAAATTCTTTCGTTTGAACACGTTTGAACAGGAAAGAGAAATTAAATGCTCTAAATTGTTGTTTCCTCAAGAATGAGCAGTAATAAATATTTCCGAGTATAAAATTACAATTTTTTTATGTAATTCAATCTCATTTAGAAAACGTAGTTCTTTCGTAATCTTCTACTAATAACCCCAATTCATAAAACGGACAAATCTAGACATTGAGACAGAAACTTATATACAGACCATGATCCAAAAGATCCTTAGTTGCTCCTGTGGGCTCAAAAAAATTAAATAAAATAAACCTAAATTTTCTGAAAATTAAATTTTATTAATAAACGTTATTACTAAACGAAAATAAAAGTTTATTACTTTAAAGTTTATTCTTAACCTAAGTTTAGCATTTATCATTAGATCTTTTCTTAGAAAGACATCTTGAAGGTACTCTATTAGTTAGTTATCATCTAATTTTTTTCGGTTGTATTACTACCAGTTAACGTTATTAAACCTAAAGATTTGAAAAATCTTTTGAAATCGTTAGAAAACAGGTACTTAAAAATGGACGATCTATGTTTCCAGTAGAAAATTTGAATTAAAATTTTCCCTCTCTGGGGGCTCTTTTAACGAACTTAAATTAAAGGTTAAATTATATCTAAAAACTTTCCTCCCCTATTGTTTACCTTAATTGTACATTTTAAACATTATATCCTCATTCCAAATTTCAACATCATCTTGAAAAACCACATATGAAAAGCATTCCGTTCAATTGCAGTTTTTTCTATTGCTGGTATTTCGCAAATATAATTTGCTAGAGTTCGCACAAATATTTATAAAAATGCCTAACTCTTAAATCTCTTATATTTTATTTTGGGAATGGATGAATTCCTTATTTATTTATCCCTAACTTATTTTGGCAGTACCAATCTGTTTTTAATATCTAACTTATTCCATTTATTATATATTACTAAGCAAAATTCTGTTGCTGGCTGCATATTTTTTTTAAGTAACATAGTTTTGAAGATTAAAATGTATTATTGACCATGAATCTGTGACGTCATCCGTCTGGGTCCAACTTTGTTGATCACGTGATCATTATGTGCCAATAAGTACGTTCTTACTGAATAAAACCAAGCCTACATTATCATTAAATATTTATCGATCCAAATCTGTAAAATATTTCAGCACTACCCGGAACAATAAGCTATTAAACAGAAACAGTTTTTTATATTTAAATAAAAATTAAGTCTAAAACCACAAAATGTTCTTAACGTGAACGGGTACAATATCGTTTCTTGGAGAACGTAAATCTTGGAGAACGTAAATTAAAAATGAGCTCTCATTTTCAACACATTTCTCTACCTACTTCTGTACTGCTTGTATTGACTGCTCTTTTTATTGCGTTGCCCAGCCGCATCGATAATGCGGGCAATTCGCCTTAAGAATTATTTTTGTTTTGTATAAAATATTTCTCATCCATCTCCAGACGCAAAAATCTAAAGATTACATCAGGCAGTCCTGTTGGCCAGAAATACGACCATGACCCATCCATTTCCCAAGGAAATGATTTTAAGTGAGTGGAAATGACATAATAAAAATGGGGAGGCGCGCCAACATGCTGGAAGATAATTTGCGTCTCAGCGCTACAAAAATATCTTCAAGCAGCTGCGGCAACTCTTCTTGAAGAAAGTGCAAGAAGACCTCGGCATTTAAGCGTCCCGGTAATATGGAAGGTCCAAAGAGCTAATTGTGAGAAAGACTGCACACGATTGACGCTAAAATCGGTGTTGAAAATTAGCTTCCACCGTTTCAAGAGCACATACTTTGCCCATGTATACTCACTGCGTACGTTTTGTCGACAGCTCGAGTGAAATTTGCCTCTTCAGTAAACAAAAAATACTTATAGAGTTGTCGATTTGTATTCCACCAGTTGTAGAACTGCAGGTGAAGCGGATCGCTCCTGGGTGTAGATGTAGATGTTGAACTGGCTGTTTATGATAAGGATAAAATTTGTTTTTTCGTCAATAGTTTATGCATTATCACCTCTTATATTTTAAATAAGACCAAAGGTTACGTAAAAGTAAATGTTTCAATATTATTTTTATGACACAGCATAATCATGGTAAAAGAATATTTATAGGCATATTTCTATATTAAGAGTTTAAGATGAAAAAAAATAGAAGATATAAGGTATTGTATACTTGTTAGATGTTCAGTATTGAAACAAAGAAAAAGAAATGAGATAAACAAAAACTTAAACAGGAAAACTTGCATGTAACTTCATTTTACAGGCAAATTTTTTTAAGCTATTTTTTTTAAGATATATGTAATATGTATATTGTATATTTCTGTATCGTACACCCAAAATATTTTAATTTCTATATAACAGTTTTAATCTGATTGTGTGTTTTAACAGATAACAGTATCACAATACTAGTCTGTCTAGGAGGAAGACAAGCTGCTGAATACTAACTTGGTATTGAAACAATTATTAGCTCTTATAAGTAGAATAAAAATAGGTTATTCTACCAGTTTTTGCACTTTATTTGATCAACCCAGTTACATTAATTCTATTAATTAAAATATCGTTAAATTAATGCTATTAACCAGCTTAATTAGGTTGTAACCGAGTTGAAATTGAAAATGTTTTAATTGAAATTACGTGTTAAATAACGGTTTCTGTTTTGGTTTATTATGAATTAACTTTTCAAATATATTTCAAATATAAAACTAGAGCTGTATGTTATTTATAATTTATCGGTTACTTAAAATATCTTCTACAAATGGAGTACGGATGTTCAAAATTGTAATCCAGTAAACAATAAATTATTCCTTGGCAAACTATTTGTTTACTAGGATTTTAGACCTACGTTCAAACTTTTAAACGTTTTACCACGGAATAATTTGTCCCGAACCCTCAGCAGGAATCGAGCATAAGATCAGTTGATTTAGAAAACCGCATGTAAATCACAAAACATACTGTCTACCCAGCTTATTATTACATAAAGCTATTTAATTTAATTAATAGCTTAAAATAAATTTTAATTTTAAACTCTTAAAATAAATTTATAATCACTTCTGAATACAATATACATTCACTTTTTTTAACGATAGAAAATATCACTGTACAAAAAATTATTTTTTTAAATCATATTTTAATTACATATATCATTGTAATTTTCCAAAATCCTACTAATAAATAATATTGTGCTCTCTCTCTCTCTCTCTCTCTTTCCCTATCTATGCGCGCGCGCGAGCGCGTGTGTGTGTGTGTTTTTTTTTTAAAAACACTGTAATAATACAAGTGTATGCACCTACATTGGCCATGAAGAGCAAGAGATAGAGGAAATGTATTAGAGCATAGAATATCTGATTGGAAATATCAGAAGTGATGAAAACCTGATAATAATGGGAGATTTTAACGCAGTAATAGGTGAAGGAAGGATTGATGGGAGACTGGCAATTTTGGGCTGGGCAGGAAGAATGAGAGAGGAGAGACACTGGTCCAGTTTTGTATTCGCAACGATCTTT
>JAAAKQ030505487.1:0-20115 GCA_010016005.3 Zanna intricata | reverse complement strand
TTTTTTTTTTTTTGTTTTTTGGGGGGTGGTTTTTTTGGGGTGGGTTGGGTGTTGTGTTTTGTTTTTTCGTTGGGGGGTCGGGGGGGGCGGGCGGGGGGGGGGGGGGGGGGGTCTGGAGTCCCCATGCATCATCATCGCCGCCCATCCCCAAGGCAGGAACACGCAACGACTCAGCAAAAGGCTGTCTCTCTCCCCCGGCTTCTCCATGTAAGTGTAGGTATGTTCAACCAGTCCTCCAAAGACCAGGGCTTGGGAAGTCCCCATGCTTTATCGTCGCAGGCCATTCCCCACGAGCAGGGACGAACTAAGACTATACAGAGGGCTGTCCCCTCCCCCCAGGCCATCCTCCATCATCCGTTGATCCAGAGCATATCTTCTTCCACTTTAGTTCTGATTATTTTAGTTATCCAATTTCGGGTATTTTCCCAACCCGCCTTCCACTTAGAATCGTAGCTATGATTTCTTCGGGAGAGCTGTCTCTTACATTAAATTCATTCCTTATTTCTTCCCATCTGGGGTACCTCAGAATAGTGTGTTCAGTCGACTCCACCTCACCACAATACCCAATTATTCCAAATTATTCCAAGCCCTCTTGCCAAATCTGCAGAGATAATCGTTAAAAGCCCTGTGGCCGGTGAGGAATTGGGAGAGGAAATGGTCTACCTCCCTGTATCCCCTCTCCAGCCTGGGGCCCAGAACCAGAATCAGACGTCTTGTCCAATTTGTCACCAATGCTTTGTTCCACATTTCTTACCACTCATTCGCAAGCAACACTGCTGAATCCCTCTTGGGGGTTCCCTGGTATATTCATGTTATTTGGTGGGCTATCAATAAAATTGGTGGAATCTCCACCAGCACACCTGCTGCTAGTGCCGATACCGTACAGTATCTCCTGATTATTTTAAGACATCCCCGTCACTAAATGCATTATAGGTTGGCAATATTTCAATTCCTTGCCAAGGCAAAGGACCACGCAGGAATGGCATACAACAGCACCGCCGACATGCCCACCAGAATTAGCTTTCACTTGGATGCACCAGATCCCCCAAGGGAAGACATAACCTTGCTCAGGGTATTAATGGCCACATCTGCCTTCTTGGAAATATTTTCAATATGAAAATTGAACAAACTGTTTCTCTTGAGCCACACCCCTCTAGGTATTTGGCCTTTGGCTGGGCAATCACCTCGGTGCTGTCCACCCAGATCTTAATTGGTCGTAGCGGCCCCCTGCCTTTACAACTACTTGGGATTTTGAAGGTTTTAATTTCAACCTCCTCTCATTCATCCAACTGTTGATTTTCCTTATTGCGTGGTTCGCATCTTGTTCCATGTCATCCTCCAAGCACCCCTCTATCAGAACTGCGATATCATCCCCATAAGCTACTAATTTAATGCTGGCAGGTAATTCAAAAAACAGCACCCCATCTATTACAATGTTCCAGAGGAGGGGGCTCAGCGGTTAACCTTATGGTACCCCTACCCAAATTGGAATTGGAGTTCTCCTTCCTCCGATTCAATTATCACTCTTCTCTTGTGTAGGAATTCATTAATAATAGCCTGTAAATAATTGCTAATCCCTTATTTTCCCAATTCTTCGCTTATCACAGAGTGGGTGACACTTTCAAAGGCGTGATATATGTAATACTCTGATCTAAAATTGAATGACTCAACTGTCAGTTATTTTTATGAAAATATATTGTTCTATGCAAAAGCCCTGCACCAACTCTAGAACTCTTTCAAAGTATTTAAATAATTAATTGCTAGGACACAAGAACATTTCAATATATGTAAAGAACACATTAAGTAGATTTTCCATAAAATTCTGAATATGTAAAGGAACTGAATGAAATATAAATCCTCCTACATCCAAGTCTAAAAATCTTTTAAATGCTGAACATGTAATTAACATGTCCTATGTCCAATTATACCACACCTAATCCAATCGTGCCATATGATGGCACAGAATGATCAAATGAGTACAGCTCTTTTCTCATCAGATCAAAGATATATAAATAAATAGTATATGCAACAAGAAAAAATGTGGACATTTACATGTATACATGTAAATGAAAAAGTGAAGATGTAAATCATTGTATCTTCAAATAAACACAATGGACCAAGTAAAGTAACTTACAAAATAACTTTATTCTTCCTATATGTTTTTATTTTATGATTTTTTAATTACAGTTTATTAGTTTGTAGTTGTGTAATTCATACTTTTCAGAAAAAATTTATTATTTTGTCAGAATAGTTAATGAATGTTGGTAAAATAAAATAAATAACTTTATTTACATGTATATGGAGCCCAGGCTAAAGGTATCCAAACGTAGCAGTTTATATTAAGAGAACCAGTCAGTAGAATTTAATATATATATATATATATATACTATTTTTTTAAATAAATATAGCAACAATTTTCTGTTTTAAATCATCCAAATCTCAAACTATTCTTTGGAACACATATAACATCTAATAAATTCCCGAGCAACAAAGTTCAAAGGAGTGATATCTGGAGATCTAGGTGGCTATGCAGTTGGACCTCCTCTCAATCCAACATGTGGGGAAAGTGTAGTTCAAGAACATGCTAACATCTCCATGAAAGTGTGATGGAACAATATCTTGTTGGAAACTGGATCCTACAGGAATCTAAGGAACAGCAAAGTTCTCAAGCATGTCAAGATTTATTTGTCCCAACATTCACAGTCCTCCCTGAAAAAAAAAAAAAAAAAAAAAAAAACAGAACAATTATGTCATTTTTGTACAGTCCTAACCAGACACTGACTTTTGATGTGTCCCTTTCATTTTCAATTTCTGTATGGAGGTTTTCAGTACAAAAAATTTGACAATTGTGCCTTTCCTGCATGTATGAGAGATTGCCTCATCACTAAATAGCAACATATCAAGATAATTAGTATTGTTTTGGACATAGTGCATTACCTCTGTAGCAAACTGTTGTTATAGATGGTGATCATTTTGGTTTAATGTGATGGAATTGTAACTTGTACACTCACAAACAGAACATACATTATGAATAATGTGGTGAACAGTGAAATAAGAAATTTGCAGTCATAACAGCTCACCTAATTGGCTTGCAGGACTGGCAGTGAATGTATCGTATACATGATCCCCAATCTCATCACTAAGTGAAACTTTTGGATGATTTCCAGTTTGTGAATCAAAACCAGTCTGCTTTTTTTTTCAGTCTCTCTTAGAGTTGTATCCCACTAACAAATAGACTTGGATGTAGGAGGATCAATATTCCATTCAGTTCGTACATGCTATTGAACACAAGTAACTGTTTGAAACTCCACTAACCAAAGCACTTGCTGAAGCTTCTGTTTTGGGGCCCACATCTTAACCAACTACAATTGCATTGTGAGTGGGATTGGATTGTGCCTGTACATGCATATCCCACTGGCCCTGAGAATATACAGAACAAATCTTGGAGATATTTCCTGTTATTTGTGCTTACATTTAAGAGATTGTTTAAGAGAAAACCAGTTACCAATTACATTTCAACAAATCTAAATTTTGTACTTTCCAGAGCTCTTGAGCCCCAGTAACAAATAACCAATCTGAAAGAAGCTTAGGTTCTTGAAAGAAACTTAAGTAAATGAAACCATATTATCGCCAGATTCCCGGTGATAATAATACTCTCTTGGATACAGATAATAATTTACACCACCATCTTCTACTTATTTAAAAACAAATAAATTTTTTTTATTTTTTGAATAATTACACTGATAAACATAATTTTTGTTTCCTAACATGCGATATATTATTTTAATCTGTTTTTTGATGCTGATAACTCAGAATCTTTCTATAACCCACCATTTTTGAAAAAAATTTTAATTTTAATTAAGGATTTTTTTTTCATTTTTCAACGTTTTAAGCTCCCATATTATATTTTGTAAGAATATTTTTTATTGTTTAACTTTGTTAACATAATTTGTATGCTATAAATAAACAATACTAGACAAAGAATTCAAAAATATCATAAACACATATTATGACATCATATCTAATACTGAAGAGTAGCCTTCATGAAAAGATTAATCATGTCTGTACGGATCAAAACATGTAGCTGAAAACATAACTGTGTAATTTGTATTAACCACTGGTTTTAGGAATGAATTAATTTTGTTCAATCTTATTGCTATCTGAAGTGTATTAACAGTACAGGGTCATAATATCTCAAAATTGTGTAAATAATGTGGATGCCTTTTGTTATGTATGTGATGAGTTTACCATAAAATCAAACAGAAAAAAGCATTACAACTTTAATTAAAAATGCATATCGTTTGTACTTTCAAAAATAAAAATTGGTAAAGATAAAATTGGCGATCAGGATAAGAAGTGGGCTCCTCATATAGTTTGCACTAATTGTTCTGTATATTTAAGAGGATGGTTGAAAGGTACATGGAAGCCTTTGCCATTTGGTGTACATGATTTGGTTTGGCATGAATTAAAGGATCATGTAACCGATTGTTACTTTTAACAAGTGTGTTTGGAATGTCTAAAAAATCTAAATACAGTAAAATATCCTTCATTGCAATATGAAAACAGGCTTGTACCTCACAGTGAAATTATTCCATTCTTGACCCACCTGTGAATATATGTTTTGAAAGCAGTGATGAAGAATGAAGCAGTCAGACAGTAATGAAGAAGACAATAATGATTTTTATTTTGAATTATCACATCTAACACAAGGTGAATTAAATGACTTGTTTAGGGATTTAAATTCATTAAAAAATCAAGCTGAACTGTTAGGATCAACACTGTAAGATTGGAATTTATTTTTAAAAAATACAAAAATTTTGGGCTTTCGAAGCCAATAAAAAGAACTTTTTCAATACTTTATTGTTGAAAATAATTTGGTTTATTGCACTAATATTGTTAAGCTTATGTTGCAGTTAGGACAAGTTCATATACCTGAGAATTGGCATCTTTTCATAGATTCATACAAGTATAGTTGAAAAGCAGTTCTACTACACAACAGTAACAAATATCCTTCAATACCAATTGCTTAAGGTATTAATTTGAAAGAGGCATATTATGTGATGCATTCTTTTGAATTGCAAATTATATTATGCATATGTGATGCATTTACATTCTTGAAAAAATAAATTATAAGAAACATAGCTGAAACATACATAGTGATTTGAAAGTTATAACTATTTTGTAAGGCAAGCAATAAGGCTTATAGTACATGTGTTTTCTTTGCGAATGTGACAGCTGATCTGGAACATTATGTTACCGAAGAGTGGAAGAAACGAGACAACTTAACTCCAAATAGGAAAAATATTATTCAGAGGATGAAATAAAGGTTGTAAATATAGTTGCTAAAAATGATAAATTTAAAACATTAAGTAGCATCTGTTAAAATATTAGCACACATATTTTAATGTAAAGAAAAAGGGTTTTTTTTTTTTTTTTACAAAACATTTAATAAATTTATTTATTTTGTAATTTGGGGTTAGATCTGGCATTCTTTCATTCTTTTTTAAATTAATGTTGTTACTATTGAAAAAGATTTATAACACATTACTTTTAAACAGTACTAGTCTTTTTTAGCAACTACATTTACAACCTTTATTTCATCCTCTAATAATGAATACAAAAATCACCTATATGTGTAGTTGGTTTGAAATTAGTTGGTTAGAAACTTATACTTCATCGTAACTTTAATTGATATGTAAATTGTTTTTAAAATGTTCTTTTCTGAATTAAAAGGTATACAATAACCATAATACAGTAAAAATTATTTTGGCATTTTCCAAGTAATAAGGAATAAATTTTTTAAAAACTCAATTTTTTTTTTTACAAATATCTTTCAGACAGTAAAACTGATACAATTTACAAAAAAAAAAAAAAAAAAAAAAAACATTGTCATCAAAGGAGATATTCTCATAGGTTTGATAATATCAAAAAAAATTTAAATCTAGTAGAGCAAGAGATTCAGAAATAATAAATTGTTACTTTGTTATTTCTGTTCACAAAACATACACGGTAGCGGAATAAGGAAAACACTAATCCTTTTTTATTGCAGATAAATTAGAAAAAAAGATTAGTATAATTGATTTTTTGTTCATGTTTGGGTGCATATTATTGAAGTGGCTGGTGAATTTATTTAGTTTTTAAAGAGAGCCTAGGGATGGGTAAAAGATGTCCTAGCAAGCTGTTGTGCAGACTGGTTTTAGTTATTTTGATTACACTAATATATTTTCCATTACTCATTTGCTTATCTTTTCCTACTTTTTCTCGCAATATATATCTTGAATATGAAAGAATTAGATAGCCATTACCCATTTTGTTATTTAAATCGCCTTTAAATGCTCTTTTAATACTCTTTCTCATTTATTTTCACGATATGGAGAATATCTGTAAATAAACTTATCACAAAAATTGATAGGCCCATCATAACCATTTTGCCCCCTGGTGTCACAATTGTAACAGTATTTTTATTCAGTAATAATTTGGCTAAAAAATTTTGCATGTGGTTCCCTCATTGCTCATTAGATTGTGATTGAATTGTATTTTTATGATGGTACTTCAGAACAGGTATACTTTGTTTCCCCTTTCAGCAAATCGACTTCTGATTTGAAAAGTGTTGTGTTATATGTATGATGGACCTTTCAGGTAATTATTAGTTTTATTTTTTTTTTTTAAATACATTTAATAACATTCTTCTTTAGTTAAATAGTAGCTAAAGGACTGTATTTATGCATAAAATGGCCTTATTTTTAAATTTGAAGGTAAGAACTTACTTAATATTTAAAATATCACAATTGTGAGCTCTAGAAGTAGTCAGCTAAATTGGATGCAGAATATGAGGAAGAGAAAGAAGTATCACCAAATAGACCAACTCCCTTGGTCAGATCTTCTCAGTCAAAAGGCGTCTTTAACAAGCATGTTCAAGATACTCCAGAAGATGTGGATGAATATCCTGCAATAAGTTATTACGCTCTACCTTTATTTAAATTAAGTGTATAGAGGCCTACATACAATGTATTTTGCCTCCTATACAACCTTTGTACTACAAAACTAAAATTTCAATTTATTTTGTTGTATTGTTGTACAGGAGGATTGTATGAATTAGCTGCTATCTGCACAGCACAGTACTCTGCATAATACATAATAAATGGTATTATGGGATGTAATCCATTTTTGAAAATACATGTGCACTGGCAAGCTAGGTTTCAATTTAGCCTTGTTGCAGATGTGATACCATAAGACAGATTTTATTTGCTTAGAGTTAATTTGCACCAGATAACTACAATAGTCTTTCTACACAGTATTAATGTATACATATATGTGTACTGATATACAGAAAGACAGAAAAAGAATGGGAGAAAGAGAAGTGGAATGTACATCTTTCTTTACTACATATTGATGTAAACATTTATGCCCATATGCGCAAATATACAGAAAGAGAGAGAGAAAGAAAGAAAGAAAGTGTATTGGGAATCATTAACGGATCATCAATGTTTTTTCTCCCACCTCTCATTCTATGTACATTACATGCATATATGTATAAATTCTTGCTCCATGTCTTTCTCTTCTACATATATGCTTTCTCTCCTACATATATGTCTTGTGATGATTTTTTATTAAGATTCACCTATTTCTTCTCCATGCAAAAGTTCTATCATAACACACCAAAAAAAGTTTTCACTTCAATAAAATTTGCTGCAGCAACAAATTAGAACAATTCTGGCAATTTTTTTTCAGTGTTCCTCCCCTGGAGGAAATGAGTTTTTGCCCTTTATTTAATTTTAGTTACCACATTTTAAAAAAGATGTTAGAAAATAATAATGTATTTTGATCTTTCTTATACAATGTTTTTCTTTAAGACCATATTACCAGATCTCACTGAAGATCAGTGAGACAGTCTACAGTATACTGTCTACTGCATGGTACCCAATATCCATGCCTGGCGTAACAATTAGTCCCTATTAAAACAACTTATTGCAAAAATGGGGGGCCAAGGGTTCCAAATTTATTTTACCTTTTACACAAATCTATCTTACCAATCTTTTAGAATGATTACGACGACTTCTGTCTCAGGAACTGAACCAGTCAGGATTTAACCTAGAGAAAGCTTGAAAGAGTTTATCCTAATGCAAACATCAAATAATACTATTGTACAGTTACACTCTCTGGCCTCTCACTCAAACATAGGTTATGATCAATGACGAATTCTCTAATAACCATCAATTTGCACAATAGCCATTCAAAGATTAATATCCCCACTTTTAATTACCACTGTGATCGAACTGTCAAATCATGGAACACATCAACAATAATTGTTCATAGACGTTTTCATAATGGTTGAATTGCAGACATTTTTAAAAATACTGACACTGCTCTAATATAGTATAAATTTAGATGTGAACTTCAGAGGGGAAAATTTAGATTTTGTTTTCTGTAGTTAACAGAAATTATGACCCAATAATTTATCGCAAATTTCCTCATAATTTTATTTTAAATATGTAATTTCAATACAATTAGAAAAGCTAAAAATGTTGCACAATTCTGTATGATAAATTTTTGTTTTTGCTTAATAATCGTCTCAATCTATCAACAAACAAAATTTATTTTATAAAATTTCAAAGTTTACTCAATATAAAAAACACAAAACTTATACATACAGCACATTAATTTGAAAACAATACCTACCCAATATTGGATAATAGAATAATAATATCATAATAATAACAAACATAATTATTATATCATATTCTTATAATATATTTACTAATATTAATTATTATATCATAAATAATATAATTATTATTATTGTTTCTCTACTTCTGGCCCTGTACACTTGCAGTGAATTTCCAAGAAGTGCTTGATATTATCTCTACTTTTTAGATTGTTTTATATCTTTCCATAGGTTTGATATTTCCTTTTGCTTTTTCTTAGGTGTTTTTATTTTCTTCTGGTTTCATAAATCTTTTTTCCTCCTGCCTGTGTCTGTCCTAGTTCCTAATTGAGCTGTGGTGTAAGATTGGGTTTTCCCAGTCTGCTGACTTAGTCAAACGTTACCAATCCAGGTAAAGAGAACAACGTTTCTGTGAACTTGACCTTTTCATCCCATAACTTTTTCTGAAATTCCATCTTTCATCATTGGTCATTTTTATTATTTATTTTCCTTGATAGCTGGGTCATAAGATCAAACATCAAACTCATTGTCAGTCCTTTGACAGGTCAGGAAAATAATATCCTTATCTCACCTTCGGCCAAAGGTTGAGTTTTCTTCTTTTTTTAAACAGATACATCATCAACTGATGGCACTCAAAGTTTTATCTTTTGACATAGCTTTTATTTTAATTTTAGTTTTTAATTTAGTTTAGGTCTGTGTTATTGGCATGACAGCTCCATCCAAAACTCTTTGTGGTAGTGGTAGCTGCGGCAAACTCTTCTTTGGGAAACAAAAGCATCTTCCTTGTAAAAGGCCCTGAGGTAGAATATTTCATCCTGACTATCTGCATTTAGTAATGATGACTCTGACACCTATGTGCTGAACTACCTATTTGCTGTAAGAAAAAATCTACACAATAATTGCAGTAGGATTCCTAAGAATGACAACACACCTACTGATGATTGAATTGTATCAATAACAGCACACATGTTGGTGGGGGCAACATTTTGTCTGCACCTTCTGGCTCTTTTTCCTCCTCTTTGTCTTCTATCTTCATTGTCCAAAGTCTTAGAAATGTAAAGAATGGGATGGACACATACTGACTATGTGTCTCTTAAAGTCGTTGTAAAGTTTTCATGAACAAATTATTTGATGTGAGTGAACATTTAAAATTTAAGGTAAGTTTATTGATTGATCTTTTATCAGAGATAAATAGGAAAATTGTTTCATTAAAAGCTGAATACAAAAAACTTGTTAATAGACTTTATAAAATTTAGTTGTTTGTCTTTGGAACTAAAAAATTTGTAGTCAGTTCATTAAAATTCCAAAGATGGACAAATCAGAGTTGCAGCAGGCAGAGAAGAACAGTAATAAAAAAATGACACTAATATTCATCTAGTTGAGGTTGATTTTGTCCTCCAGTTATGGCTGAAACTTCAAATTCAGTTTCAGGATGGGAATGATTGGATTCTCGTAAGGCCTAAAGAGCTGTTACATGGTGGGTGTCTTCCCCTACAGGTTAGGATGTACTAAGTTGAAGGCAATAAAAGATGATTACAGTTCTTTTCATCTTGCAATTCCTGATGTGCACTTTGATAAAGTATGTCTTCTGAAATTTGGCCTTCTAGTATTTTGGCACTCCATTTTTATCAACAGCTAAAAACTGAGCAGAAGTTTATGCCTAATTGTAATAAGTTAATGAAAGTGAATAATAGTTAGCATTGGGATGGAGAAAGAAGATAATTTAACCATAGTATATCAGAATGTTAAAGATCTTACCAAAGCTTCTGATTTTTTCAGTCTGCTACTGCAAGTCCTTATGAAATTATCGCTGTTACCAAATCAACATATAATCACATCTTCTTAAATTCTGAATACCTTCCACCTTCCAGACATTTTAACGTACAGAGATTTTTAATTGGGCTGATTGTGATTTCCTTAAATCGGGCATGAAGTATGGTGGTGGATCGGTACTTATCGTTTGGCGAAGGAGTACTAGCATTCCTTTGTGCATGAGTAGGGAAACAAAGATCCCTGTGGAGTTGTATATAGGAATTTGGGATATAAACATAGGAAAGACATTTTTCTGTCTGCTCTCTTGACCCGGCACGGTATGATTTCAGATGCTATTGAAATTTTATGCAGATTACTTGGCATTTACTACCTGATGATGATGAAGCTGGAGAGACCAAATATCATCTGCGGGTGCGTGAGGTCATTCATTTTTGCGGGGTGCATTGTCCTTGGAAATTAACTGAGGCTGAAGTGCGTCAAGCTATCTGTAGTTTAGGTAGGAGCAAGGTCCCGGAATTCGATGGCATAATAATGGAGCTCTTTCTTCACTCGGTTGGAGTGAGCTTGAGGATTATCACGCACGTTTTAAATAAATTGTTGTTTGGCGGATGATTCCTGGTTTTTTTGAAGAAGGGAAGTCGATGTCCAAGGGTTGTCCTCAACACAGCATGTTGGGCCTTTGTTGTATGTGTTGGAGTTTGATTATCTTTTGCGGCTGAGATTTCCCACCGGCTGCCGCACTATGGATTATGCTGAAGAGGAGCACTTCTGAGACGAAGAATACTTGCGAAGGGAGGTAGAACTCCAAGCCACTGAGGCTTGCAGGGTTCTCGAGCTGTGGAGTCATCAACATAAGATGACGTTCAGCCCAGAGAATACCACAATGATGCTCCTCAAAGGCCATTTGGCAATGAGTCAGAGAGTCTGTGTTTCAATGCCAGGCCAGCGTATAAGGTATGTTCAGGTTCAAAAGTACCTCGGGTGTTTCTAGATGAATAAATGCAATTTAAGAAGCACCGTCAATACGTTGCAGAGAAGGCCTGTAGTGGTTTACTTTGGTATTCGACGTGTGATCAATCCTGATTGGGCTCTTAACTTTAAGACTGTGAGTATCCTGTATAACGGCATCTGCGAAGCAATTATGTTATATGTGGCACCAGTCTGGCAAATAGGCTAAAATTCAAAAGCCGTCAGGATATACTGTTGAGGGCTCAATGCCTAATATTGTTAACAGTAGCGAGTGGCTACCGCACAATTTCACGGAAGGTAATCTTGGTGACTGCTGGCATGAAACCGATAGATTTCCTTGCATCAGAGAGGCAGCAGCGTTATGTTGTCAAGAAGTTAGGGGAGTTAACTTTTGAAAATTTCGGGAAATTGAACACCATGGCAATGCTTTTGGAAAGCCAGATGGGATGAGGCAGTGGGCGGACCTTATATGCATAGTCTCTTTCCAGATGTTGTTAGTTTGTAGGGCGCCTCTTGAGTGAAACCGAACAAGAACGTGAAGCAATATCTTTCCGGGTAAAGCGCTTTTAGGGATAGGCTTTTAGAGGTTCGGCCTGGTGGTCTCAGGAATGTGTCCCCAATGCGACTGATGGATGATAGTTATAATATTTTGTATGAATGCTCAAGTACGAGTTTATGTGCACGGAGATTATTTGTCGACTTGATATCGGATCGACATTAGAGCTCTGTGTTAATTGACAAAACCGGGCCGAATGGGTCATAGTGGAGAAATTCATAAATTACTTGGCGAAAGAAAGGATTGCTAAGGAGGTGTAGTTAGGATGCTCCTTGAGTTTTCTTGCTTTCTGTTCCTGCTTTTGTTGTTGTATTAGGTTTTTTTTTTGTTTTTTATTCATGGTTTTGTTTGTTTTTCTCGTATTTTTTGTTATTGCATATTGAACTCAATTCTTTACCTTTCGGATAGGTTGTGAATTTCGGTTCCTTATCTTTGTTTTAAGTCCTGTTTGAAACTTAGTTTAGATGTGTTTTGTTTTGTTTTTTTGAGGATTCTTAATGATAGTATTACACCAATGGGAATGTCACAACTGGCATTCGCATCTATGGCATCTTGACTGAGGCAAGAACAAGGCTGAGAAATGCCTTTTGCTGAGGTTTTGAAGATGACCTCCGGTAAAAGCCATAAGACAGGTACGGAGGGGTTGGCGTGGTGACTGAAAATGCCACATGTGGAGGCTGTCTTCACCTTATGTCAGGATGTACCTAATATTGAGTGAGAAATTAGAACTGTTAGCAGTAATGCTCATTTTTATGCCAAAAAGAAAGAAGGCTGATATTTTATTTAATTTTATGGATTTAAATTTTAAAAGAAGGTGCCTTTGTCAAGGAACAATGAGATCAAAGATTATTAGGATTACAGTACGTGCAGGAAGAGATAGAACTTAGTAGTTCTTACCACACTTAGAACTACCACACTTAGTTGATGTGGTGTGTAATGTGTGGTAGTGACTTAACTACCACACAAATTACTTGTCACTGAACCTACTAATCAGTGGTGATGAAATCAGAAGGTTGAACTGATTGTAATAGAATACACTGACTGTTCTAAACCTAAGTTTTCCTGTAGTGTGTTTTAATGAAAATATAGTAACCTCAAATGTGAGTATTGTGCATTATCTATTCAATTCTTAATATCAAAGTTGTTACATATAGTTTTTTATTTTCTTTACATCATTTCATGGGTTTTTTTGCGTTTACTTCTAATTATTGTTTTGCTTTCTATTGTTCTAGTATTGTTTAGTGTCATTCATAATTGCTAATTGGATGTGCTTGGCATTAATTTTTTCTGTGATAATATGTAATTTTGAGGAGTTTCACTGAGGACTCTTTATCATGTAATTTTGAATGTATCCAATTTACAGGTGTACAATTTTACAGGTTTATGTATATGTAACCGATTGTAAGTAAGCTTTGAAACAATAAAAATATTAGCCCAGATTTCTTGTACTCTTTCTTAAAATAGTTAACAGTGTCCATTCATTTCTTCACATTTCCAATCTTAAAAATGGAAAAAAATCTATTTTAATGAATGGAAGAAAATAACATCTTATACAAACTTTTTACAAATGAAACAGTAAAGTATGTTGTAATTATGGATATATCTATAAGGAAGGAATTCCCAACCAGGATTCTGATCTTGATGCCTCGCCTCTAGTGGGGAACCCCCGCTGGGACTACAGTCTTACATTTTCCCCAATGGGATTTCAAAAGAGTCCTCACCCAATCATTGAAAGTGTAAGACTGAAGCCTCTCACCACTCCCAAAAGGGATTGTCCCTCAAAACATCATGACTTTACTGCGAGACACAACTCCAGACACAGATGGAACTATCTTGGATCCTCGACATCTGAGTGCATGATTGTGTAACTTGCAGGATGTACACCTAGGCTCCTGCTTACAGTTTTTTCATACGTGGCCAGCCTGACCATATGTGAACAATGATCACTTCTATCTATGCCATTACAAAACTTGGCCCTGTGACCTAAACCCCACCATCTAAAACAGGTGTCAGAGATGTCACCCCAGAGGCCACACACCCAATGCGAACATCCTTGCGGACAGCAGCCTGTCTGCAAGAATGGGTGGCATTTCCATTGTCACTACCTGAGTTGAACCGTAAGCTGGCCGCATCAATAAACCATTGATAGTGATCGACTCAGCTTTATCTTACGCATTTCCCAAAGAAACTCATCCTGCTTCGTAAGCGCATCCACATCCTTAACCAGGACGTTCTTGACAAAGAAACGAAAAAGTCTCTCTATTTTTCTACTCGTATATTCCACAGACCATCGTAGAATCTGCCCAATTCGACCGAGTGGACCACAATAGCATACCTGCCGATTTTGTCCATCTGTCAGTACCCGCGGGATGGACCTGCAAATAACAGAGCCCACCCCACAATCCCCTACCATCAAGTGAACGATTAGGGTATAGTAAGTCTGCCCAATAGCAATTTTACAACTGCTGGCTTCTTCAGAAACACCTTAAGTTGTTGATTGTAGGGCTAGGACAAGGTCCGATTTCAATTTATCTGCATTGGCCCAATTTCTATAATTGGGCCGATTAACACAAAAATATTCCCAACATACAAACATAACGGTCTATGACCTTTGAGCACTCCTTAATATCAATCTTGGTATTTGAATGTTATCTAACCAACAAATTCATTCCCTTACACTGCGAAATAGAAGTCACATATTATGGGCAAAACACTTCTTTTGCATCGTTAGATTCTGCCCCATATCTCCTACACTCTTCTGTCCTGCAGACTCCTCTTCCTCCGCCAACGGCTAGCTTCTCTCCAAGTCAGAGACCTTCGCCGAGTACAAAGGACTCCAATCAACCCTGGACTTCTTCTTCCTCAGAGGTTGGAGGAGAAACACACAAAGTCATTTCCCTGAATGCTGAGTTGGCCTCCGCTTATCATTCCTTATGTCCCTTGACCTATCAGGAGGGTCGGGAAGTCTTCTTTCCAATCCTTATTTGGTGGAATAGGCAAATCAATAACCTGTCTCTGGCACCAAACCGAAGACTCTTCCTTCCTCTTTACCTATGTCTGGAAATCAGCGATCAGATCATCGAATTTCGTCTATAATTATCTCCCCAATGCTGTCTCCACCTCTACTGCCATAACTTCCAGCGCCGTGACTCGTGACGCTCCTCTTCTGGTGGTTCTCCTACCCACAACCAGGGAAAATCCGAATGGAGCCTCCCCCTCAGACCGATCTGGATCAACCATATCAATTACCAAAAATCAAGATAAAATAAAACAATACCAAAAAAATTCAATCAGTGGCTAATTAGTCGTAAAAACTCTTAATTAACTCTTAAACATGTAAAACATCGTACTGGAAAAATCACTAAAAATTTTCTCTAAATCCAGTTGTAAACAAACCAATTCAAAATAATATTAAGTAAATTGTACTTAGCCACGGAAACAAAGTAACCGTAAACTTAGTAACCGTAGGCTACTGCGAAAAATAAACACAAAAACACGTAACTTAACACAATTAAATTACAAAAACATAAATTAAGCACAAAACTAACCTTAATTAAATGAAATTAAACTGCAACCAACCATAACTGAAGATCACAGAAAACGTGAAGCAACCGAAGAACGCAAACTAGCCTACATAGTAGGAACGTAAACTCTCTCTTTTTCTGTTTAGCCTCCGGAACTATCGTAAGGTATTAATTCAGAGGATGAATGAGGATGATGTGTATGAATGTGAATGAAATGTAGTCTTGTACAATCTCAGGTCGACCATTCCTGAGAAGTGCACGAATGTAAACTAAACTAATTAAAACGAATGCAAAACGAAAGGCACAACTAAAAACAAAACACCGAAAAATAACGACTAATAAACAAAATACAACAAAAATTTAACAGAAAATCAAAGTAATAGCAACAATGTACGAAGCGTACAAAAACGCGACCGCACGAATCAACACTCGATTTTTTTCTGTGTAGTTATGAGTTGAAAAATTACTAATTAGTTTTTTATTATGGTAAATTTTTTTTTTCTCTACATTGTTCTTAAAAAATGAAAAACAATATATAATAATATTATATTGTTGATTTTGTAATTTCTTTTTTAATATCAACTGAAACAGTACTTAGTTCAAAACTCCTTAACAAGCTGTTTTATGCAGAGAGGTTTAGCAAGTTGCATAATGATGAAAGAGCAGGCGTTAATGCTTAAAATAATTTATAAACGAACTAATGTAAAGATGAAATTTAATACAGTGAAACCTATCCAATCGACCACCTCCAAACACCCCCCCCCCAAAAAAAAAAGACCAAAACAAATATTTGGAATTTTATATATGTGTATATATATTTGTTAATATTTTATCTCCCCGAAAATGAGACTTTCCATCCGACCACGACCAATTAATTTGGGTTGAATTCCATACAAAGCGTCCACTTTCTTGGAATTTTAGCATCCGTCCTAGAATAAATTATATACATACATACAACAAAGAACAGTGTGAAAGGGCTTTCTCAACGGTGTTTAGCCAGTAAATACAAATTTTAAAAACTCAGATTCAACAAATTTAAAAAAATAAAGAAAATACAAAAGAAAAGCGGTTTAAGGACGGAAATAATGACCCAAAAGGGAGTGTTCACAAAAATTTGAAAAAATTAATGAGCTTACTTTTGCAAAGTTTAATGAAGCACGCAGTAAAGGATTATCGATCAACAAGTAGGTCATACAAAAAAAGATTTATTATTTGCAAAATTTTTAAATAATGAGCAATTTAACGCTAATAATGGTCGGGTTCATAAGTTTTGTATCCGAAACAATATTATTTTTCGTGTGATAAGTGGAGAAAGTGCCTGCGAAACTGATTTAATGACCGGATGTAAAGAATATCAGACGTAATCAAAGATTACGATTAATAACAACCACAATTAATAACAGATGAATGTGCTGAAGAAAAAAGGCAATACTGCGATAGCGAAGAAGATGCGGGAATTGATATATTTACTGATGATATAGACATTCTAACAACCTCGGAATACAGCTGGGAAGAAAATTTATTTGCAACATCAAATGAAATTATTGAGCTCGAAAACCCCTATGAAAATAATGATGAAAAAACGGAAGAAGATGGCACTTTGAGGTTTTTCATTAGGCGAAAATCTACATTATGTGCCGTTAAAAAAAAATGGTGTCTAAATTAAACAATAATACGATAATAGGTTTATTAGAAAAGACAAAAATCTTGAAATCAAAAAGAAAAGACTATCAGAGAAACAAACCAACTACTGAATGTAAATAAAAAACTAATTTTCTTATTTTTAACCAGTAATTAAACGTGTTAAATGTAAATTATTTAATTCAGTAAATGTTATACTGTATTAAACATTCTTTTATATTTTCATATTGCATTTTATTGAACCACATTATTCATTTTATTCAACCACATTAGGAACATTCCATAGAAGCTGTTGTTCTTAAATAATACTTAACAATATAACAAATTTTCCATACTACTGTAGGCTTACTAAAACAATACCGTATACGTATTTTAAAGTCCCTGCTCAAAGCAACCACTATTTAACCAAACTGTGAATGGTCCTTAAGAAGAGGTATATCACACTGGTTCACTGTATATCACACTTCAAATTCAGACATATTATCTATTAATTGTACGTACGCTTTTTCAACCTTGGAACTAATAGTGTACTATTTTATAATTATTTAACTAAAATTTCATTTTTTTATTCTCTAGCACAATTACAGAAGAATACATAAAGGAAATTAAATACACCCGCTTTACTACTGTTCTATTTTGCTTATCATTGTTTTTATTCCTCCGTTAATTAAACGCCATCAAGCCATGAAAAATGACATCACCTCTATTATAACTAGCTAATTCCTTGTACATACAGAATTTTTATTAGATTATTAGTTTTTAGATTTGAGAAGTTTATTAGATTTTAGTGTTTCATCAAAGTTTTTCAGAATAACATTACACCATTAATTTACTCTAATAAAATAAAATACTAGATCTACCCTGTACAAATTGCGCTCTTGTTTCATCAAAAAATATATTTCCTTTTACACTAAAATTTCCTTTTATACTACTATTTTTGAATATCTTTAAATAATAGATTAACATATGTTCTGTACATTTGTAATTTAAAATCAGTTTTAGATGTTTTGGTGATTAACGATTTTGTTTCCAAAAAGCGAAACTAATCTCACGTATTTTTTTTTAGCTTGACTGCATAAAAATAACCCCTGAATTTAGACTCATAATACAGAATATACCAGGTTTCTGAATGATTTAAAAAAATTAATTCATTCCAAAAGTCTTTAACTATCGTATCGGTCAACATTATCTAATTAATATTACGTAAAAAAAAAAAATCAGTAAATTTTAATTTTTTAGAGAATTTAAATTATATCGTGGAAATAGCGTCAGACAAATTACAATACATTATTTTGAGCTTGGATCTAATCTGAACATTATATAAATCAGTTCCTACAATGAAGAAAACAAGCACCGTATACATTATTTTGGTATCACTCATTAGTTTCATAACATTATTACTTGATAAAAAAATAAATCCAACTCATTTATTTATTTTTCCTGGGATTTTAATGCCAAGCTTCTTGCTTCTTTCTTCAATCGACCTGCTATAATAGTATTTCTTTCTTGCAGATAGCATGTTGATATAGATCTAGCATTCGTTCTTCAAAATACTTCTCAAAATTTAATAACACTGACCTTTTATTTAATCGATATCGATCTTATTTGCATTCTTCAAATATTTCTTTGGATTTAATAATAATTCCTCAGAGAATAAAAAGATCTCAAATTATACAAAAGCAACTTCTTTACGAAAGGAATCTTCAAATTACAAACCAAACAACAATGTCTTTTTTATGTATAGAACATTTATTTTACATGGGCTACCCGCTTATTTCTTCATCATATTCTTACTGAATGAAGATAATATTATTATATTATTGTGTTTAAAAGTTTATTATATTATATTATATTATATTATATATTATATTATATATTATATTATATATTATATTATATATTATATTATTAAAAGTATATTATTGTGTTTGTATTAAGTTTATTAATGAAATTAATATAAATTACATTATTATATTAGTTTTTTCAGGTATCGGAAAAATCACACCTTTGTGTAGGTATGAAATAAAAACTGACTGAACCTTAATATTTCTTGACTGAAGCTTTTTTAACGTTTTATTGTTATTATTTCAGTTTCTAAAATTTTCAAATGATTACAGAACAACAATTTAATTTCAAAACAAATAATCTTTACCTGTAAATTCAAAAAGGCAAATTATTTTATTTATAGAAAACGTCTAGCTTAAGAATTTTGTTGCTTCTGTAATTTTTATTGAAATAATTATTAACAGTAATAGCTAATTCTTAAAAAGGGATCCAGTGAAAAATTCTCTCGCATTTATGAAGGGGTTGTTATTCTTGACCACCACTTTGATTTCCGGAATGGCCACTACAGCAATTCTATGAAATATTCATAAAATTTTTGATGTAATCACCAATTGTTTGGAAGAAATACTGCTCGGCAGTATTTTTGGATATCCAACAGGCTTTCGACAACGAATTGTCGCCTGGTGTGCTTTCAAGCTTGAAATGACCCTGGCACCACAATATTATTTGGAATTACGCAACTACCTTGAATACTGGTTCTCACAGGTTAAATATGGGCAATAATTATCAGGCTTTTTCGATACAAAATCGGGGGTTCCGCAGAGTTCAGTCTTGGGTCCGGTTTTGTGTTCAGTGTTATATGCTAATCTTCCTAGCACGGAAAATATCACTTTTGCATCCTTTGCTGATAACATGGCGGTTGACTTCAACCCAATAGTAGCGTCAGAGAAACTGCAATTGGAGTTAGACCTTCTCAGTGAATGGCTACGAAAACCATTTGGCTGATGACCTTTTAGATAATAGTGAGACGGACTAAAGAGGCTTATTTGACAAAGAGGCTATTTGATCTAGAGGATGTTGTGCGTTGAATATTATCCTTTTGTAACTTTTTTTATATGTGACCAGTTCTTCTTTCTTTATCTGTTTAGCCTCCGGAACCACCGTAAGGTATTACTTCAGAGGATGAATGAGGATGATGTGTA
>JAAAKQ030505476.1:0-10564 GCA_010016005.3 Zanna intricata | reverse complement strand
AAAGTATCATTATTATTTATTTACAGTATCTTATTTATTTATTTAGATATCTATATATGTATATATATATATATATAGAGGGAGGGGGAGAGAGAGAGAGAGAGAGAGAGAGAGGAAAGAGAGAGAGAAATAGTGTGTGTATTTCTTTTTATAATAATCATCTGAAATATTACATTTGAAAATAATAAAAACTGAATTATGAACCTATTCTTATATTCATTTTCAATACCATTATCATTAATTAAAACATTTACACCATCGAATTTACATTACTTTACATTGACGTTAAATTATTTAAAGATCATTAATCAATGCATGAATTATAAAAATTAAAATCTTTTTATACCGACACACTAAACTATACCCGTATATAATCTTTTAATTATTGTTAAAAAAAAAAACTATAAATCTTTTAAATTATTATAATTAAATGCGATTATTTATCTAATCAAAATTAAGCTTGCATAATAATTAAAAATGAAGTTTTGGCTTATGATTTTTTTTTTATTCAGTTTCTTTAATTTATATTCTTTATTTTAAACAATAATTATGCTGTTGGTACAAAAAACTGAAACAATTAATTACATGAAATTTAACGTATAAGAACCACCAATGCAACTTAAACGTAAAATCATTAAGCTATCATTAGGAAGCACACTTGTAATATTATTAGGCCTGCTGTACAAAAATCATTTTTGGTCTTTTTCTTTATTTCTAGAAAAAAAACTACACAATGTACGGTAAGACAGAATCATAGATTGTTTAAAAGGCTGGAACTTCTTTCCTAAATAGCTTAAAGCTAATAGTTTATAGTTTAAATAGCTGAACTTCTTTCTTCTTTCATAGGACTTAAAATTTAACCCTTAAGACCTTACTATATTTTATTTATTTACATACTTTCTTAGAAAATTAAAATATAAAAAATAAAGACAAAAAGTTTGTAATGATTTTTAAACCAATTTTAAAATTAGCACAAATACAACCGCAGCACAAAATTACCTCAAAACTGAGATAAATTGACTTAAAGTATGAAAAGATATAGTTAAAAAAAATCACAAATGATACTTGTTCACAAAATTAACATTAAAGTTCATTTTTTCATTCAGAAAAAATCTGATGTGAACACCATATAACTTCCTTATAAGCCTATTAAATTTCATATACACATTCTTTTAAAATGAAAAGTACATAAAATTCTATTTCATTAATAACTTCTGATATATTTTCGTATTTTTTTTCTTTTTATTGTTATTATTGAATTATTATTTATCGTAAAAATTTGCTCACATCAGAAGTTAATAATTATTAATAAATCAATAAATTTAAATTTAAAAAAAAAATTAGAGGAAGTCTGATTCGAACCGATGTGCTTTCCCCTTATAAGATCCAAATATTTCATTGATTAAAATTGCATTTGGCTATAACTCTGGAACGAATGAAAATAAGTACTACTTATGATATATCGTAGAAAAGCTCTCAATGAGGGCTTATTACTGCAGTTAGAAAAAATCCAAAACTCAATTTTTTTTTTGGAAACGGGGCTTTTTTGGACACGTTTGGTTCAGTCGACTGTAACCGAAAAGGAAGGCACAATTTTATGTGACAACAATCCTAAATCCAAAATTTAACATTCTACATATCTATTCTAGATATATACGTACGTACTTACAGACGTCACGCCGAAACTAGTTAAAATGGATTCAGGGATTATAAAAATTGGTATTTCCGTTGAAATCTGAAAACCGAAATTTTTAAAAATTGCAATCACAATACTTCCTTTACTTCGTACAAGGAAGTAAAAAGGCATTAAAAATTTTTGAAATTGATATGTTCAAAAAGTCAAAAGTTCACTCCTGAAAATAAATTTTTCGGCGTTGGAAAGGGAATGTATAAAACTTACTTTATACTCAAAAGAAAGAGAATCAATCTCGGTAATATAAAAGCTACTATTCCAAACTTCATGACTGAAGTTCAGATTGTTCCAATTTAGATTGTTTGAAGGCGTTAAGCCAAATATGATTCACATTAACGTGCATAATACCGTATTTTATATCCTAATTTTATTTTTTTAATTCAAAGTACTCCAACATATCAAGGTATATAAAGATCAGGGGAAACTTTTTGACAACTTTTTATAGCATTTTTCTGCCTTTTTAACGGAATTTTTTTATTTCGTTACATACTGCTGCAGCCAAGAAAGTAAAATATGCTAAAATGTTTTAAAAAACCAATCTATTAGTTTTAACCGGATCTTTTAAGTATAAGTAGTAATATGTGTTTATTACTATAATAGCAGTATGAAATGAAACTTCTGTAAGACGTTAATTACAACTTTAAGCATTTTTTTAATATATCAGACTAACGTTTCCAAGAATTTTCTCTTTTCAGCAACTAGTAATTATAATTTGATGAATAGGTACAAGGTACTATACAAATCAGGACATTCCTTTTATCGTAATTCGTATTGATTTTTTTTTTACTAAACTGTCATTTTTTAATATCATGAACATGTTCAGTAAAATTGCTACTGTTTAATATTATTTTTATTTACCGAATATACGGAAGTAATAAAACTCCTTAACCATAGTTAATAACCCACATTATTATATGCCACCTGAATATATATATATTTTAATACGGAAAAATTTGTATTTTTTTATAACAATAATGTAAGTGTTATAAGAGGCAAACTTTTCTTTTTTAATGTTAAACGAATAGCCTAACACAAAATAAATTGTGTAGTGGTAGTAAGTATAAAATTAATACATTTAAACGTTTAAAATTAATCTGATGTTGTTAGATATTGAAATGTCAATGACTTTACGGTTGTTGACCTCTTGTACTAAAAGATTAGACGTTAACCAAAATGAAATGACACAGCCATCATCAAGAATAATAAGCATCCATAACAAATTTACGAAAATAAGGTTTAAAAAAAGAAGTGAAATAAACAACAGTTTCCCGTTTTTTTCTTTATCGAGACGAATATAATATTGCACATTAGCGTTTCAAGCTCATCGAAATGAAAATTATATTTGACCCTATAATAATAATTTTAGTTCAGTACAGAGCACGATATCATTACTCTCAAAGACTCTCATAACATCATTACTATCAAAGAAATAATGACACCTGTATTTCAGGTGATTTACATTAATCACAGCCATAAGAAAGTTTGGGCAAAATAATGTAAAATAAAAAATTAATTTAAGTCTATTTAAAGAGCCCCCATACATAGATTTAGATAACCTAACATCAAAATTAACAGCCTTTTATAAGGAATTATTGTATTTCTAGATAATCAAAAATTACTTAATGATTCGTTACTTTTACTATTAAAAATGCAATTATTACAATACTAAATGCAATTCTGAGCAACAATGTTACAGAAAGTATCAACAATAAAGCTAAGCAATAAACAGAGTGATTCTTGATGAAACTAAAAAACTTTCAGGACATGTTCTACTGGTGAAGAAAAAGTGAAAAAGATAGATCTAACAAAAAACAAAATTATTTTACGCCAAGTATAAAATGTATGTTTTTCGACCCCAGTCTTTTATCTCTGATCTTTTACCTTATATTTTTCAATAACTACTAAAAGTACAGTTCTGGAATTTTTTTCCAGTTTTTCTTTTATTCAGAGATTGCGCATCCGCTCTCTGCCAGAGCATATGCCGGCTCCACCGGAGTATCAGATCGGACTCCAGGGTTGGTAGCCCTGGAGTGGGGGTGTACACCGCCGGCTAGCCTTGCTACAGAAGGGATTAAATTATCATGCATCTTGAACAACCAAGCGTGGCAGAGAGTTCACGAAAACACCCTCGTTTAGAACCAACCATTTCGCCTGAAAAGGAGAAAGAGTGTTGAGACCAGAAGGTTTGATAGTGAGGCAAAAAGGATACAGAGAATTCTGTATAAGAACGTGATCGGTAAATCAAAATATTTGGTAATCACTAGAGAAGATGGCAAATTTTCAAAAATAAGTCCGTTTCTCATCGCCAGAGAGATAAATAATTGTGCCAGAGGTCCTGTTAAAGAAATCCGTAAGACCTATAACAGATTTCATGTAGAGACAGTAAATGACAACCAATCATCTAAGATTCTTGGGCTGAAGAAGATTGGTGAAGTTAATGTAAAATCTTATTTTTAATTGAGGTGTTGAGGGTGCCGTGCGGGCACCCTCAACACCTCAACCACACCTCAAAGGGGGTTGAAGGGGGTTGTTGCGCTGAAGGGGGTTGTTGTCTGTCCGGACCTTTTAAACTGTATGGAGCAGGAAACAGTAGAAGAGTTGACGCCACAAGGTGTGATTGACTTCCGAAGGCTGACTATGAGAAGGAACAGCGAAATTCTACCGTCTGCCTCTCACATACTTACTTTTAATAAGCCGACGTTGCCAGAGAAAGTACGGACAGGAGTACACCGTCTAGATATGCGAGCTTTTGTGCCACAACCAATGAGGTGTTTTAGGTGTCTTAGTGATCTGACTGAGGGAAGCGACTTTGATCACCTATTGGAGGAGATTGATAGACTGGTGAACCTGTGTGTAGACAAAAGAAACACTAAAACTGAAATCAAAGACGGGGCTCTTAATGTCCAGAAAAGAGCAAGAGAAATTCAGTCAGTTATCATTGCCTTATACGAGAGTGTGAAACTAGATCAACCGCCAAATATAAGAGTTCGAAATGGAGGAGCCATACTTACATCGACTAGAGCTACCACCGAAGCGGTTGCGATAGATACAAATTTGCAGACGGTCGCAGTCAGAATGAAGCATCCGCTGCAAGTTACTATCTGCAGCATATGCTTGCCGTATTTTGATTGGAAAGAGGATGACATAGCATGTCTTATCGATCAGCTTCCCCCACCAATACTACTGGTGGGTGACTTTAATGCAGGCAATTCTCTCTGGGGGTCGGATCGAGTAAATCCCCGTGGAAGGGAATTGGAAAAGTCCTTTTAAATTCTGACCTAATTCTCTTAAATGATGGTTCAGGAACTTTTTTCAATGCCAGAGATGGATCGTTGTCCTGTATAGATTTAGCACTTATAAGTGCGCCAATAGCACCGAGGTACTCGTTTCACGTTTTAGATGATCTGTATGGAAGCGATCATTTTCCGGTGCAAATCATAACTGACATTGAGAGATAAATATATCCCATCTCTAAAAAATGGATGTTTGAAAAGGCAGATTGGACGAGCTTCACTGTTGATACGATACTCCCACAAACAACTGGAGTTATCCAATTCAACGTCTACATAAAATCTGTCAACGTCTGTTGACAGCATAACAAATGACGATTCAGCGTCAAGGTGAATTCCCAGAGCATTAGGGAACCTAAAGAAACGACCCGTTCCGTGGTGGAACGATGAAATCAGTGAAGCAATTAAAAGAAAGAAAAAAACGTATGCCAAAATAATAATGATAGACGCTAAAAAACGATCCTGGCAACAATACGTGTCATCCAGTGACAGGAATACGACTGCATCAGACGTTTGGAAGAAAGTGAAGGCTATCTTTGGACATGCTAATTTTGCCCCCATAAGCTGCCTTCAATATGGAAATGAAATTAAGATACTGCAAACGAAATTGTAGAGCCAATCAGTTCGAAGAAGCCAGTAAAACGGCTAACTACGATGAATGTTTTAAAGCTCAAAAATCTGATCTCGGGGGTCTACTTAACTTCGGAACTGAAATTAATTTTTCATATAATGTACCATTTAAATTAGAAGAACTAATGAAAGCGCTGGAGAAAGCCGGGAATACAGCTGCTGGTCCGGATGAAATTCAATATGTGATGATCAGACAGCTGAATATTACTGCAAATCGGATACTTTGAGTTTAAGTATTATTCTAACGTGATCTATTTTTAACATTGTTATACATTGTTTATTGGTTAATTATTTAGTTGGTTAATTATTTTTAATTGAATAAAGATAAATATAAACTTAGTTGTTTGTTGTAGTATAGTTGTTAAGCTGTAGAAGGTAAGTTTACATGCTGTACTAAATTTTATTTGTTAGTTATTAAGTTTGTAATAATTAAATTTTTACAACAATTGTTTACAAGTTGGTTATTGTATTAACCAAAACAAACATGTATTTCATTAAGTGTAGTATATCCGTCGACAGACTTAGGATAGTTATGTAAATTAAATTAAAAAATAAATAAATAAAATAAAAATAAATAATAATTTGATATTGTCAATATTTTTCATGTTTGTTACATTATTTTCTTTTAAATATCACAGCCCTTTATATCCTGTAAGTGTTCTTTTTCATTGTTTATGTTTGTAGCGTTTTTTTTTTTGTGTTGTATTTTTAAAGAAATGTTACGGCCCTTTACACCCTAACGTATGACGAGCCTTATGGTGATTAACGATTAATTTTAAAAGAATGTGTCGAGGGCTAATGACCATAGTAGTCGATGCCCGTATAATCCCTAAATAAAAAAATTAAAAAAAAGTATTCATTCAGACTTCAATAGTGGTCCGATAGAGATCAACTGATCCTGATCGATCAAGAACGACTCAACTAATTTTCATCAAATTTTAACAAGCATATCTACTGATGTAACAGTTTGGAGATTTTTGAGCCACATAGGTTTATACATAGACATATATAAATAAAACATATCCCGTCAAATTTTTTTTTTATACTGAACACTGATTACGCATACAATCACGCTTTTTCAGAACAGAAATTTGTTTCCGAATTTAATTTCAAAATAATGATAATTTTTTTTTTACAAAAAAGGAGCAAGTACGACTTATATACATGGAGCTCTATGGACATCTTCTTCAACTAAGCTGTCAAGCTTATATTTTCATTCGATCATTAGTTTCTTTTACGTTTCAATATAAGATATTTTTTTCTACATACAACTTTATGCCTAAAAATACTTATGTTTAAATAGCTACAGTTTTTTGCAAATCATTTATATACTAAATCTCAACAAAATTGATGTGATGAAAAATGTATCACAACATATATTTTTAAATAGTATTCTTAACAGTATTTCGTATCTTACTGAATTCATCTTGTAAAACAATTGTAGAATAAAAGCAATATGTCTCGTATTAAAATGGGATTCCTATAAAAAAAATGAATCGACCAAGTAATCCAGATTAGTACTCGATTTATTTTCAATCGAAAACAAACGGGACTTTGGCGAAAACAAACGCCATCTCTGAGAAACTAATGTTAGTTTCTCAGTAATTAGAAAAAAAACTAAATTTTTTCACTTTGTTTACCAAACCTTTTTTCAAATATCAATTCAGAGCACCCGATATTATGATTGCTTATGTATTAGGGATATTGATTCTATTTTAAGTTTTAGAAGAATTAGATGGGAGATACTGTGGGGGTCATATATTTCTAAGAGAATAGGATTTATGAAAGCTTTTAGTCGTCTACAGTTTTAAAAGCGCAAACAACTATGTGTATTGACTTGAAATATCAATGAAAATTATTGACAATAAAAAATTACCACAACATAGATATATATATGAGAATGAGCCTGAAAAAACCAATATATTTTTCAATCTAGTATTTTACTTCTTCTCTTACAGTATGCAGCAAAAGAAAAGTAATCCAACTATTAAATTTTAATTTTGAACATATCTTGATTTTGATACCTAATGAATCAAAAAATAAAATCTAGGATACAAACTTCTATGTTATCCCTGTTTTTACTCTTTGACTTTATTTTGATGTATATCTTGAGAACAATTTAAATTTCAATCACGAAATTTAGTGTAGTAGCTTGAGCATTACAGAAATTAAATCACAACAAAAAAAACCGGATGAGGACTTGGTGAGTTATTATTAGGTGGGTTATATTTTTAAGACTGACGATTTTTTTGTTAAATTAAGTTTCATTACTTCTCATTCCAAACAAAAAAAAAAATTTGTGTTGTTTTGTTTGTTTTAATATATATTTTTTTACTACTTTTTTTTAAGAGGCGTTACCATATTGAGAACAGTTTGAAAAATTTATGAAAGGGTTAAATGTTAATAATTAGTAAGACCAAACACTCCGATTAATGCTGTTTCGCTTTTCCAAGAATATTTCATTCTACATAATCCGCTTAGATATGAAGCATCATTTTATGAATGGATCCGTAGGACAGATAATTGTAAACCTGATAATTGTAAACGACCGGGGTAATTGGAACCTGCCGGGAAACTATGTCAATGAAAAAGGTAACCAATCGTAAAATTTTGTATATCCACAAACGGAAGCCTGTACACAAACTATAAAAAATTCACAGATTAGTGGTATTTTTGTATTCCGCTAATACAAAAATATTACCGTAACAAAAAAATATGGTGTGGTATAGGTTGGGGAATGATAGATTCGTAACTTGCAAAGTATTTGGCGTCATCATCATAGAGATAGCGAATTATTTATTTTAGAAAATCCTAGCTGATATTGCCGCTTACTGGCCTCCTAAATAAAAGTGAAGTCACTGTTTAAAATAATACATTAATCAAAAAAAGGATCAGCCAAAAATCATCATTTTAGATACTTTAAAGCAGAACGGTTATTATATAGCTTAACAGTAGAAATTATTTTTTTTTAATTTCATTAAGTTACTAATTAATTAATCGCAAAATCTTTAATTACTTGCAGAATATGATTTCAGGCCATCGATTTAAGGTAAACCAGCTGAAAACTGACATTAATGTTTCTTAATCCATAACGGAAGAATACTGATAAATCGATAGATACGAGTGTGTGGAAAGAAGATTTTTATATTATTTATATATAAATAATACAGCGAAGATAAGAGTGAAAGAACAAACATAGACACTCAACATTTACTTTATAATTCACTGATAAATGAAGAGTGTGTGAACAGCTGTTTGACTTCGGACTGGAAAACGAAACTAATAATATATACTATAGTATACCGTTAAAATTATTTTATTGCCGTACCGTTCAATAAAGTAACAATCAGAAGAATATTTGTAATTATTCAACAATTCTTAAGTTATTAACCTGACAGTACTATCCCCTTCCCCTCACTTCCCCAATGCTTGCTTGGTTACCTATTATGCAGTGTATAAATTCAATATAAATATAAAGAGAACATTACAACTGAATATGAAATTATTTATAAGCAAATACACTAATCATTATTACTATGAAATATACAAAAATGATGCGTTTTGTTTTTACACGTAACATGTCTACATATCGGAACGAAGACGAATGAACCTACTCCAGAACGCAATAAATCGATTCGAATAGACGTAGCAGCCGGAAACCAATTTTGTTGATACGGCTTAAGATTTGAATGTCAACGAAAAGTTTTTATTATGATTTATTGCAGGATATGGTAACTTTTTTTTAAGAAATAATATAATTTTCAGGTATATTACATACAGTACATAAATATTTCAATGATTTATGGCATATATATATATATTTATTTTTTTATTTTTTTTTCTTTCTTTATTTAACCTCCGGAACCACCGTTAAGGTATATCTTCAGAGGATGATATGAATAAATTGTAGCGTGTGTTAAAAAATGCCATGCGTGACTGGGATTCGAACCCGGCACCTTCAGATGAAAGGTCGAGAAGCTGCCACTCGCGTCATGGAGGCTGGCTGTATATACATCAATTGTATAATACATATATATACCATTTTTTTTTTTTTTTTTTGCGTAGGAGGAGAAAAAAGCTCAACCAGCCGCCATCTGCCCGCACAGATGGTAGTGTGGGGCTCTCGCCCACTAAAACACCTTCCCCTCCCAGGGACGGCCGGAATCGCCTCTCGGCATAACATTGGCCAGCCCGGGTGTCGTGGCAGCAGATTTTCCCTGCCTGCTACCCTTCCCGTTTGGGCTGCTGCAGCGGAGCCCCCCTTTGGGGTCCTCTTGGCATCCTTAGAGCTCGGCGACTCCCCGCTTGTGGGAAGCCAACACGTTCCTTCTCCAAGAGGTTGCCCTTCCCGCCCTACACCTAGCCTAAAAGGGCGGCATGTGCATTTAAAAATGCACGAGTGCCCCTCCCCCACTCGCTTGCGACCTCTCAAACCTAAAAGGGGCCCGAATGCTTCATCGGAAGTACCCCGACCCAGTACACACTTGCGTGTGTCCTGAACAAAGGCATCCTCTGCAATCAGGCTGCCTCCCATGCCCTAGCCGTCGCCACGTTTCGTCCTGTTTGTTAACCCCTTTTTTTTGTTTTTTTTCTTTACACCATAACACCCTCTATTACCCTAATCCTACTTACTCCTGTTGACCCTCTATTAAAATTATCCTAAGCCTACTGACGCCTGATACCCTCATATATATATGTATTTTTTTTTTTTTGACCTAATCCTAAACCTAACCTACCTTACGCCTGGAACTCTCTTATATATATATATATAATATAATAGTATATGTATATATATATTATTTATTTGTTTGTGATATCTTTTTTTTATATTTATTTTTTTATTTATGTTTTTTTTTTTTTTAATTATTTATATCCTGCCGGCCTCCGTGGCTGAGTGGTAGCGTCTCAGCCTTTCATCCGGAGGTCCCGGGTTCGAATCCTGGTCAGGCAT
>JAAAKQ030505465.1:9311-20119 GCA_010016005.3 Zanna intricata | reverse complement strand
AGGTAGATGGGAAAAATTGTGTAGGCAGGCAGCGGTTGGAATATGTAAAACAAATTGTTGGGGATGTAGGATGTAGGTGGTGTACCGAAATGAAACGACTGGCACTAGATAGGGAATCTTGGAGAGCTGTATCAAACCAGTTGAAGACATCAAAATGTTTGAAGACCAAAAAAAAAAAAAAATTTTTTTTCCACAAGAAAAATGTCGAATGATTACAATTTTTTTCTTTATTTTATTTTATAAATAATTTTGAAGTTATTTAAAGTGTTATATTACATTGTAACTTTTTCTCCTGCATGTTAATCAAGATAGAATAAATTTAATGATTACATGTTTTATTGACCTAAGAGAGTATTCCATTCTTATACTCGCATAAGAAGGTTATGACTCAGGTTTATGTACTAACCTTCACTTATATTCTTTTTATAAGATTTTAATATACTAAAACCTGTCATAGTTTTAAATAAACTATTAAATCCTCGAATCCTTGAAAAAGAAGGATTAATTCTTATAATATTTCTTTCTAATATTGCCTCGAGTATAATATTTGACTGTTTTTCTAAATATCAGTGATAGTTAGCAGTATTACTGAAAGTAATCTTTTGCTCTTAACGCAGAAAAAATATATAAGTTTATTTGAATTTTAATATATTTTTTTTATTCTACATACACATCACTTGTTCTTTCTCTTTAAAGTAAAATTTGTCAGATTGTCTTTTTTTATTATTTGTTCTTTCATTACATCTCTACGATATATAAGTGTTAAAATAGTCATTTTACATTATTTTGCTCTATTTAATCCTGGAATAATAACAATATAACGTTAGGTTAAATTACTAATTGTTTATTAATACAGTCACGATTAAATTAAATTTTAAAAGACATCGAAAAAGAAATAGGTCTCAGTTCGACCTCTGTAG
This sequence comes from Zanna intricata, assembly GCA_010016005.3. Lineage (NCBI taxonomy): Eukaryota > Metazoa > Arthropoda > Insecta > Hemiptera > Fulgoridae > Zanna > Zanna intricata. The sequence goes on along the minus strand of JAAAKQ030505465.1, from coordinate 19,199 downwards.
GTTGTGTTTTCAAAACTTTTTTTATACCTCCGAAACCACCGTTAGGTATTATACCATAGGATGATATGAATTATTTGTAGCGTGTGGGAAAATGCCATGCCTGACCGGGACTTGAACCCGGGACTTCCGGATGGAAGGCTAAGGTGCTATCCCTCGCGCCACGGAGGCCGGCCTGTTTTCAAACGTTATTCACAATCATATACACATACCAATGATACATTTTTGTTACGTTAATAGTAAATCTAATAAGGAGTCCCTAAAGATTAGTACTCCAGTAATCTCTTTCAGATAATTGAATTAATTGTAAAAAAACAAAAGAATCGATAGTCCAGAAAGACAATTTATAAATGTGTAATTTATTTATTTTTCCAACTAATTTTTTAATGTTATATTGCTATAGCGAAATATGTTTTTTTCTTTATGATATCGCCACTTAAGCTTAAAGCTTGTGCATGGATTATGGGAACGGAATTTTGCAGCGTATGAAAAGTGTCATACCTGATCGGAATTTGAACCCAGGACCCAGTGGTAGCGTTTTGGTCTTTAATAAGTAATTGAAGACCAAAACGCTACCACTCCGCCATGGAGATCGGTGGAGTATTTTCAGTCAAAACTTTTAGAAAATTATTTGATAGCTTAAGATAAAAGAATAATATCTTCTAGCAATATTTTCTACAGTATTTTCCCACATTTTACATTATATTTTCCTTTTATTTTTATACTAACTTCAATAATCAGGGTAATTTGTTCTAAAATCCTTTGTTTATCTTTTCCAAAACACAATTCCAGAACATCATTATCGATTATTATGAAATAGGTCTTAACCACTAATCTATAAAAGTCTGTTTAAATTCTTGTCATATATTCAAAATTAAAATTATTGAATTTAGGAATCATTATTATCCAAATACAAAAACAAAAATTGTTTGAAATTTACTCATTGAAACTTAAAAAACTCTCTTGAACATAAACATTTAAAAATATATGTATGTATTATATAACTGAAGGACAATAGATTATTAATGGAATATAGTTACAAATCTTTATATTTTTTATATCATTTAAATCAAAAAAATTATGAAAATATTAACAACAAAATCTGTACAAGATATGTATATATATGTGTATGTATATACAAATATATATATATATATATATATATATACTCACAAGTATACATTTATATACTTGTATTTATATATATTTGTATACACATACACATATATATATATATATATATATATATTCACAAGTATACATTTACAATTTTTTTTTTCGTCAGTTATCTTAGGAACCATAAGAACCAATATAAAGTATATGTAGCGGTTTTCCTCTTGAACAAATAATAAGTAAACAGAAGTTACCTATCATATTGTACACCCTCAATTACGCTCATTTTTAAATCCTATTACATAATATATAGATAACAAAACGCGGTCTACCATTTTAACCACTAGTTCATCGAATTTTGGAATCTGATCTATAGGACCAGAAGCATAACGTTGATAAGATTTTAAACTCCATAATCCTGCTTGGAAATACCGCCCATTTATTTACGTAAAAATAGAAATATTGCAATACGCAATCTTTTTTTTAAAATGTGTTCGACCTAGAGAAAAAATAAAAGTGCAATATAGAAAAAAAATATTCTGGCCACTTTGCCTACTATGAGCCAACCCATTGCAGTCGCCCAAATTAGACTACTGCAATACTGATACTTTATATAATTGTATTATAAATGATTAAAAAAAAACCATCTTACAGTCTTGTTATTCTTCCTTCAAAGTTCTTTTTCCATTAGCCTCCTTCCCTATTTAAGAATATTTGAATTATAATTATTTTCAACTGTTGTTTTCTAACATGAAGGAAATGAAAACACACAAAAGTTCCCAAGAATTTTAGGCTCCCTTGCACTTAGTAGACTTGTTGCTCCCAGATTTCTAAATTACAAAGATGAATGATTTGAGATATTTGAACTGTCAGACATTTCAACAAAGTTCTGTTTTTAGAAAATTAAAAAAACATAGGTTTTCACAAGAATCATGATTTCTTGATTTCAATGAACTATAACCAAAGTCACATCAATTAAGTTAATGAAATAATACAATTTTTTTTTATGTAACCACCATAAGAAACAGTATTAAAAGACATAATGGCATCCAAATTCTTTGTGCTTTCTTCCTCTTCAATGTTGTGTACACTACAGTCAACCCTAAATTAAAAGAAAATTTTTTTTCGAACGGTTAAGTTTCAAAACGTGTTGTGCATTAAAAAAATAAAAAAAATATTGGAGAATAGTTTCACTTCTTATCTCCAAAGAACTAATATACCTACGCCGAAATTAACAACAATGTTAATATTGAAACACGGGAACAGTTCTGTTTAAAAACGTGTTTTATTCTCCAAAAAAATGTTTGTCCAAAGGTCCTTATCCTTCAAAAGCTTTTAACTCCCTTTAATTAAAGCTGTAAGTTTGAGATACTCTAGTCCTATTGTTTAGTGCCGTGCTTCTTGAGAGCTTGTTAAAACCTTTGATAAAAAGGTTTTTTAAATCGTACTGGCCACCAAGATAATCGTAAATTCCTTAAGTTTCCTCTATTAACAAAATAAAAATTTCGTAACATTGAAATCTTACTTTCAACCTTCATTATTTTTCAGTAAAATATAAATACCTTAATTATGTAGAAGATATGCACTCCTTATCAACTTAATTTAATTAAAATTAAAATATTTTGTTCTTCTAAAGTGTATATTTTGATGTTTTAATGTTTTCAAAAATGCTAATTTTGGAGAGAGTAAAAATCTTAGTAGTCGTAAAAAAGGATTGAGCTCTTCTTGAATCTCCTCCGAGTACCCTTCAAATACAAAAGTATTATGGTTTTCACAATTAGCATAAAAAAAAAGTTTTGAAAATTAATAATTGTTCTCCCATTTTAGATCTCGTTATATTTCCTTTCCTTTTATTATAGTTCATTTCTTTCTTTCATATTCCTTCGGTTTAAAAAAATTTAAGTAATTTTTTATTTTTTTGCTCTTCTGTAAATTTAATGGAGCTGTTCTTTGGTTTTTCCTTTTCATCTAGTTGGAAATCCTCAATTTCTTTTCGGAACACTATTCTTTTTTTATTATTCTTTTCCAGTTTTTATATAGTTTTTTTAGGCCTCGATATATTTCCCCATGTCTCTCTATTTTTTTTCATTGTTTGCAAAAGTTGGAAAATTTATCTTCACTTATTCTATAAATATGGCCAAAAACCTTATTCTCCTTTTTTGCCTTTGCGTTTCTAAATATTTTATTTCTTGATAAATTTCTTTGTTAGATTTTAGTCTATAATCTTCCTCTATTCTTTAGGGTCCAAAAATCTTCCGTAAGATTCTTTTTACTTCTTTTAAAAGATTTTTTAAATTAAATATTCCTAACACTAGCTTGCATATAGTGCTTCTGGGCAAATTACGTCGTTATGTATTATTGTAGTTTTGCTTCATAGCTTAAGAATTTGTTATTATAAATATCCTCTCATTATATAAGCTGTTTCTATTTTGCGAATCCTACGTTCAATTACTTTTTTCGAGTACACTTTGGTGTTATTATCTCACCAAAATACTTAAATATGCCTAATTTGTGTATTTTCTGTTCCTTTTAAATGATTACTTAAACAAAGTTCTTATCATTGTTCTTAAATTTTATTTTTTCGTCGGAATATTTTTAATTTTTTTTGTTTCTGTTTTTATGACAATAGATGTACTTTTAATTTTAAAGATATTTTAATGTAATATTATTGAAATAAAACCTGCATAGGAAATTAATGATTAATCATAAAGCAGGATTAAATATGTCTTGTCTTTTATCATGAAAAATTTATTACAGGGCTCTCTCTCATCTATCATTTTTCAGAAAGTCTCTCGCCGTCATAATAAAAGTTTTACAAGTTGCAGTTGCATATATTTGGCGTAACAATTTATTTTTTTATGAACGATTTTTATCGTATCTATAAATTAGGGTGATATATGGCCACCATCCCAGTGAAACCAACTGGAGGTTAACGTTTAATAAAATTTGAAAGTCATTTTCAGTTAACTATTTTTAACAAGTTAAATTATTTTAAATTCTTAAAGAATTTTGAAGTTTACTGGGAAAATTAAGTATGGATAAATAGATATTCAGTATACATTTTTTTAATTATAAAAAATTTATACAATGCTGATATATTTTAATTTAATAATTAAAGACTGAAAAGTCAACAAAAAAAATCCAGTCATACTGTTGACGCAAACGGTCATGACTGTAACTTCATTTTAATTTTTTACTTTAATATTTTAATCTCCTAATAATGTTTTGAAAAAACCGAAAGATGAGAGAACGTATACTCATTTGCTGGAAAGGTAGATTTTTCACTTTTTTATTATTTTAGAATATTAAGTTTTAAAAATATAAAAAAAACATCCGAACTTTTATTATTAAGAAAACAAACTTTTTGTATTATTAAAAACGTCACGATGTTGGGTACATATAAGTTAATAACATTCATCAATAATTCATTAAATCTATAAATACATCAACTTAGTTCTTTATAACACTTCGTTAATATTTTATAAAGACATGATTTACAAATTTGAGGAATTTCTTGAAATATTTTTAACGTAATTAAAAAAATACAAAATAAATTAGACAAATTTATTTTGTAATGTACAATAATTTTTATTATTATTAATCATTCGCAATCATTTTCTAGTTAGAGTATTGCAACTATGTACATTTATAATTTTTTTGTCTTAAAATTAATTAATCTGGAGTTTTTTTTAGATGGGTTAAGATCATTTTTTTAAAAATTAACTAAGTGTAAATCTTTTTTATTTTTGTGTTTAGCATCCCACTTGTGTTTTTTTTTTATTCCCATACTCATATTGTACAAAGGAATTCCGTTTTATGTAATATTGCAAATTGAAATAACTGTTTGCGTGTTATGTGTATGAGGTAACATATAAAGGTAGTTTGAAATGAAATACAGCCAGATGGTTCGTTAAATCTAATTACAATTTAATGAATGCTGTAACTACTAGTCAAGTAAATAGGTGGTGGAATGTTCAATAAAGTCAATCTAATCAATCAAATTGGAAAGCAGAATTTCGTGACGTCATGCAATAACCTAGGGGATAAATCGGCAACATTATAACATGCTGTGGTAGTAGTTTTGTACCACATACTGTATAGTGTATTAGTTACTCGATAAATAATACATTCTTTATTGCTTATATACACATTTTTTTATTTTATATCAGATTCTTCTTTTTAAATCTTAGATATTTGATGTGATAGATAGTTTTAAAACATAACATAATTTTACACACGTTATTTAAATTATCTAATTAAATTAAAGAAATGATGAGACAATGATGTAACACCAAAAGGTTCCGAACTATTTATTTATATTTATAACTACTATGGTCGACTATATTTATTTATAATTTTAGTATGTAGTTCATAATAAAAAAATGTTTTGGCATTAAGAAAGTATCTTAGAAACTATCTTTTTAAAACTGTCCTATTGATAGCGTTACAGGATTAAAATACTTGAGTTTTAAGTAATTGATAATATTTAACTTTAATTCGATGTTTATATGTATACTTATTTATTTTAATTTTGTATTACCATTTGAAGAGTAACTTTACACATTTAAAATATATTTAATTAATATATTATTACATATTTATTAAGTAAAAGTTATAAATGTAGGATATTATTTAAAAGAACAAACATTATAACGTCACCGAATTATTTTTTAGTATTTTATCAATTATATATGAAGTATTACTTGTATTTTTTGGATTGCATAGAGTTTTATATTTATCTATTTCAGTTTCATAGAGTAGTAAATAGAAATTGATCGATTGCGGCAATTTTGTGTTTACTTGTGCATAACTGAAAAATGACTACACCGAATTCAAACATTCATGAAAGAAGCATTTATAAAACCCAAAGTGATACTAAGACTATTTTTAGAATGGATGGTGCATAGGCTTTTCCCATCATAACCTTTTTTAACGAAAGACCTTTTAGTTTACCTTATTTAAAGTTGATATAAATAGAATAAAAATAATTATTAATCATAAATTAACAAGTTCTAATATAAAATGCATATTTTGCTTAAAAAATATTTATTAAACATCTTTTGCTGAAGATGTTTTTATTAGATTCAAAAATAAAAAAGGACTACCGGTATATTTAAATTAAAAATTCTGTTCTCTCTCTCACCATCAACCAGGTGCTGAATTATAAATAGTAATAAATTTAGTTTGGTAAATCTGATTATATCTCACTTTTTATACGTTGTCAATCCCGAACCAGAAACATAGCTACCAATCTGTTCCGACTAAATATAGCTGCACCAAACTTATCAGATAGATTTCGCTCATTATCTTTATGACTTTAAAATGGAAATTGTTTTTAAATATTTTTTTGTCAATTTAAAACTTTTCACGTTTATAACCCAAACATTAACTATTAACAAAATGTACTAACGTTTTCAGAACAAAGGGTTACTTTCTTTCAAAAACCTAAAAAAGAGATACTTAATAACATAAATATACTAAAAAGAAAATCATATTCTGATAAATATATTTACTAACGTCACAAAAATAAAAAATTAAGCGGCTGTAGAATCAAATGTCATCCGATAGACCGTACGAATATTCAACCGTAGATTCAAACAACACATGCATGTACTACATTCAAAAAAAAAACCAACTTTGCAAACTATCTGGCAGCAAAAGTAAACAAATGATGTCGACCAAAACGTAAACATCTTATAATAGGACTTCTCTCTTTTTTTTATGTTAAGCCTCCGGATCTACAGTAAGGTATTACTTCAGAGGATGAATGAGAATGATTTGTATGAATATGAATGAAGTATAGTCTTGTACAATCTCAAATCGATCACTCCTGAGAAGTGTGGTTGTTTGAAATCCAAACACCAAAGAACACCGGTATCCACTATCTAGTATTCAAATCCGTATAAAAGTAACTCTCTTTACTACGATTTGAACTTAAAATTTCTCAACTTCAAAATCAACTAATTTGTGATGTCGCGTTAACCACTAGACCAGCCCGGTGGGCTTTATAAATAGAACTTAAAAGCAATGAACCCAACATACTCGAACAATATAAAATTTATTATTAAATTTGGAAGAAATATGTCAAGAAACTTAACGAATAACCACAGCATGATTAAATTAAAAATTTAATCACCAACTATAAGAATTTCCTAACTTCTTTAATTTAGTTATCCTTACAACAATTCCACATACAGCACCACTAATAAATAATTCCGTAATAACTATGAAATAAACTTCTGGGAGCTTATTGCAGTACTAACTAAAATAGTATTGTTTTTTTAGTTTATTCAATTTTTACTCTATTTCTTCATGTCGTTTTATTTAAAGTCTGTAAAAACATCTGTATAATTTTTTACCTTAAAAAAATACGTTTAATTACTTTTCTGAAACATAGGAAAAACACACGCTAGAAATTACTTATGTGAAATTCTGTGTTATGTAAATCAACAGAATCATGTAAATTTACAAACGTTGAAACAGGTAAACTAATTGGAGTAAAATTACTTCCCACACTTTAAAGAAACACACTTGTACATTAAGTGCACATAATGTATCCTTGTTTCTAGGACTAAGAAGATCTGAGAGACTGTTTGCATTTACCCCCATCTAAACTCAAAAGCGATATTGCATGCCAGGATTTTAGAAGGGTGAAGGGTTAATTGTCTACGCTTTCCCGTACTGCCACAGCTGCTCTGTGGCAAATTTACATATAGATTAATAGGGTACTGCAAAACTTAATTTTAGTCTGTGACGATAGAATATCTATATAGAAGCGTGAGTGCTTTTTAAACGAGTCTAAATGTTGCAACTTAGTTATAGAAAAACAGATAAAACAACTTAGGGTTAATGTTTTTTTTTTTTCATTTAACTGCATCGTTTTTAAAATTTAATATTTTTTTTTGTATTACTTAAATGGATTTAAAAGAAACCCGCCAAGGGCTATTTCAGTTACAAAATAATAAATAAGCAAATAATATTACTCTAATTAGACGTTGTTCATAACGATTAATAGCTTGCTTATTTTTTTATGTTATTTCTAAACAAGTTGCTTGTTATAATTTGAAACAACCCAGTGGGGGAATACTCCTTTTTAGATGAAAATTTATCATTTTTCTTTCAGATTTCGGACAAAAAATTGTTTTTGAGAGATACCTTAACACTGTAAGAGCTTTTCGGGAGGTTTGTCCTTCCCGTTTTTGAGGAGGTTTATCCATCATAATGTTTTTGTTATAAAGAGATTTTCTAACACTTTTGCAATGAAACTGATTCTGATTTAGTTGTAATATCAGTTCTTTTTATTATAATTAACTGACATAACACTGACTGCATCGAAAAATTTAGCTTTCAATTTTTCTTGACGTGCAAAGAGTAAAACATTTGATTACAGCTTGCACCATCACACTAAATATAGACGAAACATAATTTATTTTTTGTATAAGCGTAAGGTTGCTTGCTGTCTGGAAGAATAGAATTAGGGGATCCATTTTGCGGGATAAGAAATATTAAAAATATGTTATACCTGTCAACTAATGAATATTAAGTATTGACAATAGCTTTTATATAAATAAAAATACATAACAAATCGGTATTAACGGTTATTATGTTAGTTTATGTTTTTCCAGTGAACGAAAATTCGCGACCTTTCGTAAGAAGCTATACCGTTATTTTGAATAGCACTCGTTTGTCGTTCTTGTGTATTTTTTATTCACTCTTTTTTTGTGGTGGAGATTCACTTGAGACGCCCCAAACGGGAGCCTTATGATTGGCAATTAAAATCTTATCTATCCAAAATGTGGCTGACAAAATATAACAGTTCAAAAGTAAATTTGTCATAAATGTTATATTTATCAATAATAAATATTTTAATTCTTTTTAGATAAGTATTAAATTATATTAAATTGACTTCGATGACAAGTAATATAAATGGCACATAATAAATCGCTGTATAATATAGATACATAAAAAATTGAATAGAAATTAGATACATGAAAGAACGTTTATTATGTTACAATTTATAGGAGATTAATTTTTTCTTTTTAACATGGACCACTCTTTCTCTTTATGTGTTTAGCCTCCGGAACTAAACTACCGTAAGGTATTACTTCAGAGGATGAATGAGGATGATATGTAAGAATAGAATGAAGTGTAATCTTGTACAATCTCAGGCCGACCACTCCTGAGAGGTGTAGTTAATTGAAACCTAACCACCAAAGATCACCGGTATCCACGATCTAGTGTTCAAATCCGTATAAAAATAAACTACCTTTACTAGGATTTGAACCTCAGACCTCTCGACTTCGAAATCACCTGATTTGCGATTTCGCGTTAACCACCAGACCAGCCCGGTGGACTTTAACATGGACCTAATGATGATTTTATAATTTTTACTTTAAAAATTTTGATTAGATTACCTAATAGTAAAATATTTAACCAAACAGTTATTCATTTAAACTACAGTACTTTAAATTAAAAAATTAAAATTTTAATTAGAATACGATCTTCTATTATTAATTAATAACTGATCATTAATTTTGATATTAATAATTTTCAAAATAGTCATATTTTTCATCAACTAAAAACTCGTTTATATTTTGAAATTTAGATTAATAAAGAATTTGCAACTAGTAAGGCCATTACAGAAAACAAAGTTCAAAAATGTGTTATATGTATAAATGTATTTAAATGTGTATATACATATATATATATGTATGTATGTAAACACACGCAAGTGAGAGAAGTTACAGTGTGTAGTGGTATAAATATTCATCAAATCTT
>JAAAKQ030505464.1:20274-31481 GCA_010016005.3 Zanna intricata | reverse complement strand
AGAAAAATTAGAATTTTATTTAGAAAGAGTTACACTAGACCAAGTGCATTATACGTACCAGTTCATAACAAATGTTCAAAAATGAGCCCACCATTTTTAACACATCTCTTGGCACGCTTCTGTACTGCTTTTGTTCTTTTTAGTTCTTCAGGGCTGTCCTTAAGTTCCTCAGCCGCATCCATAATGCAGACAATTAATTCCCCAAGAGAATGTATTGGTGTTTTGTATACAATATTTTTCATCCATCCTCGGACGCAAAAAACTAAAAGTGTTAGATCAGGCGATCTTGACGGCCAAGAATGTGAACCTCCACTCCTCCATTTCTCAAGGAAATGATGATTTAAGTGAATGGAAACGGCACAAGTGAAGCGGGTAGCCGCGCCATCGTGCTGGAAGTATAGTTTGTGTGTCGACGCTACAGGAACATCTTCAAGCAGCTGCGACAATTTTTGTTGAAAAAAATGCAATTAGATCTCAGCATCTAAGTACCCAGATAACATGAACGCTCCAAACAGTTGATTGTGAAGAAGGTCGCAGCATACATTGACGCTTTTTCGGTGTTAAAAATTTTGTTTGGAATTAAATTCTCTACGAGTTTTGTTTATAAGTTTTACGCGCTTATTATGCATTTGACAAAGTTATTGTACGTCAAACATAAAAAAACAGGGATTATCCTTTAGGATAATTAGGATTATCCTAATTTATTATTTTTACCCCAGATTTCTAAAAAAATACTACAGGTATGGTTTTGGAACCTATTTTTTTTATGATTTTCAGGTCGAAAACCATAAGAAATCACTAACTCTGCCTCTTAATTAACGTTTTAAAAGTTTATTACGACAATTTCACTGGGGTAGCCGAAATCCGACCAAAATCTTTCACCAGTCGTAACTAGCAAACGAAGTATTTTAGGAACATATGAATGCTTCACTTGCCAAATCGATTAACACCACTTTCTGAATTTTAATGTCTAAACACTTTATTGACTCCTAGCTGTATAGTATTCAAAACAAATTTCTCTGATAATAAGTATTTACACTACTAAATGAAAAAATTTATTTAGCCATTGAATAATAAATAATTTATTTCAGAAGCCAATCTGATTAACACCATACTTTAATGTAAATTGTAATAAAAATTTAGTTAAAACACTTTATACAACGCAATTGACTATTTCTTATATATATATATATATATATATAAGAAATATATTATATATATATATATATATATATATATACACTTTACATTTTAATGCAATGACATAATAACGGTAATTTTTTTTATCCCATCACAAAGAAAGAGAAATTGTTAATCAGTTGCATTCCAATTTCCACAGAAGCAAGTACTTATAAATTTCAATTTCACTGTAAGTTGTTTTTTTTATTATTATTTTTTTTAAAAATAAACCGTTATAAAATTAAGATGAAAGAGATTAATAACAATTATTCCGGTAAGGAAGATAATGATTCTGGTGGTTCTTCAATACAATTTATTGGCAGAAAAATCGGCAGTAGAAGACGATGTGTTTATTCAGATTCGTCATCCGATGATAGCAATGAAAATATTGTAAGAAATAGACGAAAAAATAAAAAATAAATAAATATATAAAAAATAAATAATAAATATTGTAAGATTGGACGAAAAAGAACCCGTAATCCGAAATGTCCAAAAACATAATAAAATAAAAGGTTTAAAATACAGAAATAGAAGTGAAAAATTAATACTGAAAAAAATTTGTAGATCTACCATGTCGATGTCGTCAGAAGTGCGACGAAAAAATAATTTCGGGGTGAAAGAAAAGCTGCCATGGAAGCATTTTATCAGTTAGAAACTCAACTGAGCAAAATTTTTTTTTAAGAGGGTGAATTAAAGTTGAACAAATAAAAAGAAGACGTCCAAAGTATAGCAGTAAAATTGCAAGATCACGTTCTTTTACAGATTACTTTCGAAAAAGCGGAAAGGGTGATATTTCGGTTTGCAAAAATTATTTAAAGGATACTTATAAAATAAGTGACGAACGACTATACGACTGTTGTCATAAAGAACAAGTTTCGTTGTTGAATGATCGTCTTCGAGGAAATAAAATGGATGACACATATGTTTTAAAACATATTAATTCATTTCCGGCCTACACTAGTCACTACTCAACCTCATATAATCCAAAGCGTAAATATTTAAATCCGGTCCTAAATATTAAGAAAATGTACGAACTCTACATTGCGCAATGTGAAGACGAAAATGTAGTGCTAGTGAAAGAAAAATATTATTACAAAGTATTCTCCACTAAATTTAATTTGAATTTCAAGCAACCGTCCAAAGATACACGCAATACTTGTGATTGTAAGAAAATAAAAATTAAGTCTTCGGACAGTTCGGAAAATTCGAAAAGGACGCTTATTTATGAAAGGCTGAACAGGCTCGTAGTCATATGGCTGTAGATTGAATGGCATCAACCGAAGAGACGTTTGTATTTTCTTTCGTCTTAGAAAAAGTTTTACTTTTTCCAAAATTGACTACATCGGTAGCCTACTAAAAGTGAAAGTTAAAAGTATATAATGTGTATAAAATTTGGATGCCATGATTTTAATAAAAATATAAGCTACATGTTCGTTTGGCCAGAAACTGAAGTATCTCGCCGGTCTCATGAAATCTCTTCATGTCTAATAAACTACATAAAAATTTGTGCTAAAAATTGTAGAAAAATAATATCGTATTAAGATTTATGTACTGGACAAAACAGAAACATAAAAACTGTCTTAAGTTTGATTGAAATCGCTTCAAAGTACAGACATACGAGCTGAATCAATAGAAATAAAATTTCTGGTAAGTTGATATATTTATTTGCCTAACGAATCACAATTTCCTATTATCGAATCTCAAGCGAAAAAAATTCAGAACATTTATTCGCCAGACGATTGATACAGTATATTAAAAACCAGTAAAAAAAAAGTACCGTTTCATATGGTTCAAATGACGCATCAGGACTTTTTCTCTACAAGTACTTTAGAAAAATCTATCATTAACAGAAAGGCAACAGTTAGAGGGGTACCAGTAAGTTGGCTCAAAATGCACTGGATAAAATTAGAAAAGTCGAATCCTCACCTCATACAATTCAAGTGTGACTTTAACGAAAATTCGGAATTTAATGCCATCAATATTAGAAAATCTGCAGCAGGTAGAGATCTATATCTGAAAAAAGTAGACCAGCCTTTATTGTATTCAACAGACAGAACTATGACTAGAGAAAAACGGAAAGATATGATGGACTTGTTGAAATTTATTCCCCCTATTAAACATGATTATTATAAAAATTTAAGGACAAACCGACATGACGGGAGCCCAAATATACCTAACGAAGAAGACATCATTTATATTGCTGAAGAATCAATTTAAACTAAGTAATAATACTTGTAGTATATGTAACCGAACAGTTATTACTTATTTTTGCTAAAATCCTTAATAAAATATGTATATATTGAAGTTTTTCTGTAATAAAAACATAAATTTAAGACTGAATGTGAATTAATCATTTTCTTTTACTTGCCAAATCGATTAACTTCCTTAATCACGTAAAAATTGTTGTAATAATAACGATATATTCCAATATTACTACAAGATGGATCTTGTACTTTCAATATATCATTAGATAAAAGATGCATCTGCAGTTATACAATTTGCTAATAATATGGTACCATACTAATAATATGGTTTATTTGAATTAATTGTTTAACAGGAATTTTTTAAAACAATATATACCATTTTCCCATTTTTCTCAACGTTTTGTTTTATGTATGTCGTTATTCGATTTGTCAAGTGAAACATTCATATGTCTAAATGAACTTTTAATATTATTTTCACGAGAAGAATAGGTTATTTAAGTCCCTGGAGAATTTGTTATACACCCTGCACAATAACATGTAATCTGAAAGTACAGCCCGATTCAGAAATATGAATTTATATAAAAATTACCTTTATTTTCACTTATTCAAATTTGTTACTGAAATATATTTAATTTTTTAAATTAATTCTATATATTTTAACTAATTTTTATTTTCTTTTGTCTTACTTTTTGACGCCACCGTAATTAAATATCTGATATAATTGCGAGTACTACAAGTCTACTTGTACTACTTATACAAGTCTGAGTACTACTTATACAAGATATAAGTATATTTTTTATTGTATTTTTTTGCGACTGACTTTTATTCAAATTATATTAATCTGAAATCTGCTGCTAAGTCATATCTTATCAGGACTCCCGGAGGTCCAGGGTTCGAATCCTCCGGTCAGGCATGGCATTTTTCACACACGCTGTAATTCATTCATCTCATCCTCTGAAGATATACCTTAACGGTGGTTCTGGAGGTTAAAAAGAAAAAGAAAAAAATCAGGACTCGATACGTAGCCTTTAAGAAAATAAATGAATATATTATTATTGTAATTATTTTGATAGTAATTTAACACATTGTTTTAGTCATACTTAATTGTACGAATGAATCGAATCATGTTTAGTTCCTGCATCATGTCAAAGGTCAAAATTCATTTCGAAGTCGTGTGCGATAATGTTTTTATATTTTAATGCATCATTATATTCGTTAAACTGATTCTAAATAAACTATCGATATTTAATTTTTATTGGTCGATATTTTTCATGAAGTAAAAAAAAAAAAATTGCAATTTCCTACTAATCCTTACATATTCATCTTTATTAATTGTATTTTAATTTTAGAAAATTTATGATAAAGTGAAATTTGTATATTATTATGGGGTTTTTTTTAAATTTTTTTTGTAAACATTATTATAATTTTCATATTTTTACAGTAAAATGATAGTTTTTCCCTATGGTTGTTATTTATGTACGATTTTAAAGATAATTTTAAACTGAACCATATGGCCTGGAACAAAGCAATTATTTTTGAAGGTCAAGTAACAAAGAAAAATAGCATTGTAGTTAAAGCGTTAAGAAGATCAAATTTTGCGATAAGGGAAACATAATAATACTAATAAGAAATATCCTTGTTAAGATACGTATCTAATGCATGTTTCTTTATGTTTAATACATTCTAAATATGAATTTAAATTAATTAATTAATCTTTAAACATTTCTATAAATACTAAAAATTTACAAGCTACAAATTTACCCTTCTGACTAGAAAATTACTGAAAAAGATAAATCTAATTCTTTAGCCAGTTTTTAAAAATGATTTCTTGTGGCGTATTTATTACTTTAATTAAATTAATTAAGTTTAAGATATTCTGATGAAAATTACCAAAATTACTGATATCGCACCAGTGCGACTGAAATTAACGTAAACGTTATTTCATTCAAACTTTTTTCATTTCCATTTCAAACGTTTTTATTATAACGTAAATATTTTTATAAAAGGTCAAGCTATTTCTATTTCATGTTTTATATAAATTTAGGAGTTTCAAAGATTAATAAATAAGAATTTATTTTAAATAACGTTCTCCTATGACCGTAGATCACCGGAGATAAAATACTACCGAAACTTGCACAGTCATCGTCAAAGTAACAAACATTCGACGCCTTATTCAGTGAATCGAAATTAGCAATCATATAGAAATGCAGGAGAAATTTAATTTTACAAATGATATCTTCAATCGAGTCATCAAAAGTTCATCTTTTATTATCAAAATATAAATACTTAAGTAAACGTAATCATTATTTTCATAAAATGTAGTTCTGATTAAACCTGATATCTCAGAAGCTTAAAGCTTTTAAAGATTCGGATTTAGGGCTATAAAATAACAATAGATGTGTCAATAATGTACGAGATAAGAAGTTTAAAGAGAAATCGGAGAAAAAAATCTTGTGAAAAATAAGGACAAGGTTGTCGGGCCATATTTTAAGTTAGCTTCTTTCTTTATCTGTTTAGCCTCCGGAACTACCGCAAGGTATTACTTCAGAGGATGAATGAGGATATATTTTAAGTTAGCTGGGATTGATGAATTTGTTACTTGATAAAACACTGTAAAAATGGACGAATTTTGGAATACATGGGAAAGATTGAAGGCAATGCGAGGGTAAAAATAAATAAATTTAAAAAAAAATTAATAATATTTGGTGTGGAATAAAAAGTTATAAAAAGTCTTTCAAACTTTTTTTTCTGTGGGGGAGAAAAAAGCTCCAGGCCCAATCTGACGGCTAGTGTAAGGCTAACAACCGCTAAAAAACCTTCCCTCCCAAGGGCCGGACCTTATCCGTGGGGCATGTACACAGCCATCGTGCAGCCGCCCGGATACACCTAATATCGACATAGAACAGCGGCGCGACGACATCCTCAGGGACCATTGACGGACGACGACTCCAAGGAGCCCCCGCCGCCTACCTCAAAAATGGATTAATATTATATTTAATAATAATAAATAGTTATGCGTAATATTCAATACAAAAGCATATATGGAGGAATAACAATCATTTTCTTATGTTATACAAGGGGAAAATAAAATATAGTTTTCGAAAATTTAATAACAAGATACTGACCGCACCATAATAACGTATTCAAGTATATTTAATAAATATTTTTTTCTTAAAATATACGTGAAATACCAAATGCGATTTAAATATCAATGAAACATTCTACATTATTACTTAACATTTACCTGATTAATTCATACATGTAAGTACTTTACTGCATATTTCTTGGCATAACGTTATTATTTCTATTATCATTATATACAGGTATTTATTAATAATAATAACAATAATATTACAAACAAACAATTTAAAGCATTTATATATTTTACTAGTTCAGTTCTGACGAAACAAGTTTATGCATTATCCTTGAAATGAACTACTATAATACCAAGACATACCGTTTAATAAAATATTTTCTTGTATTAAAAAAAAAAATAATTAATGCAGTATTTGTTTCAATAAGTTAATTTTTATCTGTAGAATACATACATATATGATAATTGAGATTATATAAAGAAAGAAAAAGATTAGATTTCAAATTATTTACGTTTCAAAGTAATTATGTAACAATCGTTTTTGTATAGAATTAATTAAAGTATGCGATATTATTGTTTAAATAATAATAAATTTTTTCGATTAGAAAAAAAATTGAATAAACCGACAAAGAGTTTACAACTCTTCTACCAACGGTTTCGCTATCGAGACTACTTCTTAAGAGAAAAACTAAATAATCAAACGAAGAATTATGTGAAAAAAAAATTATTCTACCTTTGGTGACCATATCTCCTCTTTTCATTCGCCAAACGTAACCAAAACGGGTAAATGGCATAAATGATCGGTATTAAAAATCATCGTAGAAAATTTTATAAAAACCGGTTAAAAATTCTGTTTGAAGATAACAAGTAAAATAGCAGCCGATGAATAAGAGCAGCAAAAAATTATATGTATTATCTCCCACCCAGAGGGAAATCGCTCGAGGATATAACCAAAGTGACAAACTGACGTAACGGAATCATCGAATCGGTACGAAAATGTAACTTTGAGTCGACAAGTCACAATACAAAATCCATTTTTGTACCCATCCCTCTATGAAGCTTGGAGTAAGATCAAACACCATCAAAAAGTATCTCGACTACTTAAGGTGGATTAAATTACGTATAAAAAGATTTTATTACACTTCGAGCAAAATTATAAGGAAGGGGGATGCAGGATGGTTATATATCTCACGACTATTTTTTTTTCCTGGGCGCACAACGAGATATCTTTACCAGCGCTGGGACACAAAATTACCTTACTAAATTATTATAAAAACATATTGTAGTATTAATAAAATTTTTTAATTCAGATGTACAACTTTAAGAATCTTAGGACGTTAGACAAAATCGATACGTTACTGCCTAAGATACTTCGCATGTTAGCTCCTTATTTTAAACTTCCGACGCGATACCGCATAACATACACGGTCCGCAAGTATGAGGCGCATTTTCGGTCGGCACTCACAGCAAACACAAACGAATGCATGTCTAAGTCATCAAATAGACATCCATGAGTAAGCCTGGCATACCCTATTCTCAAACAGCAAATAATAACCTCCTGAGTTTCAGGGCGAGGCAGTGTCTTTAATCGGTCGAAATTTAATATCGATTGTAGCATTCCATTCGCTCTGCTACTCATCATGAACCACACTCTGCAGAAAACAGACAAGATCGTTCGAACGACGCGATCGGTGAAAGGAGACTGCAAACAAGCCTCTTTTGCCTCACGATCAACATTCTCATGGCCTGAAATTCCAATAAGACCGGGCATCCAGCAGAAGCTCACAGTTATATTACGTTGAACGATTTTAGAATGATAGACTGTACGTATGTCACAAATAACTGGGTGTCTGGAGTACATATCGCTAACGACTTGTACGACGCTTAAGGAATCCTAGCGGACAAGTACGTGTCAGAATGTCAGGTTAAGTATATTTAAGTCCATGTAGTAGGGTGCAGCTCCGCGACGAAATACTAACGACATAGAGAAGACAAACCACAAAAGCACAGCCGACATACTTATCGTATCTAGAGCCGTCTGTATAAACTATAGCATCTAGATTCACGCTATATACAATATTAAACATTTTTTTCGTAAGATAACCGGATTCCCCACTTCGTAAATGACATCGGTGATCCGTATCTTTAAAATAAATCTGCCAGTGTTTTCAAAAATATACGCCATGTTTTCAAAATTCTAAAACATTTAAGAATTTTAAGTCTTTTAACATTCCAATTCTAAACTGTTTTTTTAAGAAAGAAAAGAAAATATTAAATGACTGATTTATAATTTCTATGAGAAGTTGTGAAAATATTATGTCCATTTGAAAAAAAGTTTTTAATTTAAAAAGTTTTTCCTTTATAAGTAAACCGGTATCATATATTTATTTTTATTTTATATTTGTACTGTTCGGATAATTCAATTTGAAATAATTTTATGTTATTTCATCTCAAATGATAAAGTTGGAATAAAAATAAAACTGTAGGTGTGGTTGTTCGGTAAAAAATTTCAATCTGTTAAATTCGATCTACTTAAACACCAGTTTAACAATTCATATAAGACAAATCTTCCCGAATTTATTCTTCATTAGTATATCGAAATTAATTACCCAACAGGATAACTCGTCTTTTTCACCAACCATTACTTTTTTCTTATCCTTAAACCTTTTTTCCCTGTTATCAAATTTGTGGATGCAGATCTGACTCTATTTGATACCATGTTAAGAACTGCAGAATTTGAAAAACCACTACATTCTATTATCCGGTATAAAGTCTGCAGACCGACACGGGTACTCCTATCTGTCGGCTGAACAACAAGGTGAGTATTCAATAAATACCACCTAATTTACCTCTGATATCCTCATCTACCTTCCAATAACAAACGGATACTGTAATTGTAGTGGTTGTAAATGCTTTGACGCGAGATATTAGTCTCAAAAAATGGCGAAGTCATTTAAGCTGTATTATCGGAAAAAATTAAGAGCGAAGCGGCTTTCCTCTACCGTCTTCACCTGGCCGTATATGTGAAGGTGAAGACGGCATACTGTATAATAGTACATACTATTATACTATAGTATAATAGCATGCCGTAGTAATGCGAGTGAAATTCAGTTCTACAAGCGACACATTCAAACTGTTCATCAAAGGAACTGGCTGTATAACGAATATAATCTCAGAGAATCAACTAGGACTATAGCAGTTTATACAATGAAAGCTTTACAACTTTTATAATCACTTGTTTTATAATTTAAAACTCTGAAAATATTTGATTTATTTATTTTAGACCAAAATTTTCGTTTCACTGTCTCCATTACCGTAGCTATAAGAAAGTGTAGGACAGCTAACAATGCGACACTTTTTGTACGAAACAAATTCATTGCTTACATTGTCCCTGTGCTTCTAAGAGCATAAAATGTCCCTATGCTCTTTTTTAAGAGAAAAGTAATAATAATATGTATATATATATATATATATATATATATATACACACATGGGTGTGTGCGCTCGCGCGCACGCGTGTGTGAGATAGATAGATAGATACATATATATATATATATAGAGAGAGAGAGAGGGAGAGAGAGAGAGAGTGTAAGTAAGGCGCTTTGTGTCTTCTCAAACCAAACTTTTGGCAATACTTTGCTCACTTTATATAACTTATATATGGGTATATTTCCCTCGCGGTCTTCTCAACAAAATGCAATCAATATCCCCCCTTCAACTGTTGTTCCCCTTACGCGATCACTTCTTCCAATAACATACACCTTCAATCATTTTTATAAAAAGTTAAACGACTAACTTTTTAAGACTTCTCAAATGAAACTTCGATTCGTGTCCAGTAACTTAATAAATACAATACTGAAGTCGATAATGAAATTTGATATTATATCGTTGTTTTTTTTTTTTTTTAGTTGAAATTATTTAAAACTCAACTAAAATTTCTACAGTTTTTCTGGCGGACTGGTTTTATATAGTCGGCATTAATTTCTGTTTCATTCCAAGTTTTTTGTTATGAAATATTCATCTTCCTCATATATTTCAATCTTTGATTTTTCTTTTTGATTTGATCTTCTATTCTTGACTATGGCTCTAAGGCTAAGATATTTTAAAATCCTCAAAGACAGAAAAAGATTTGAATATAAAAGTTTATCCGTTTCTAAAGCTCAGGAGCTATTTTGGAAACTGTTTGTCATTTAAACATTTGAATAATGAGAAAATGAATATCTCCAAAATTCCTGCTAAGACATTTTTTAAAAACTAACAAAAGTGTTTAAAAAGTAATCATTTTTTAAATTTTATATTAAAACTTCGGTGTGCATCAAGATAACAGTTGTAAATTCTAAATGCCAGACTGATATTTCCGAATCTGTTAAAAATAAAATTACTTAGAAAAGCCTTTTAAAGTGAAGTATTACTTGAGTTCTATTTTTTGAAAATTTTGAGAACAAGTAATCTTCACCTATAAGAACTTTCTTTTCGTACTTCAATTACATAACACATTTTTTTAGTCACTACACGATTAGTTTATTAAGATTCTAGAACAATACTTCACTTTGTTTTACTAAATCTATCAGAAAACACAATACTAATAAAAAAGCAATAATTAAAACAAAATAAAAACTTAAACTGAAATAATTAACATAATAACCTATAACTACTTTCACAGCTAACATACTAACAAATTATAACTACCACTACAGATAAAAATTTAAAAGTAAATAATATTTAAAAAC
>JAAAKQ030505442.1:0-20120 GCA_010016005.3 Zanna intricata | reverse complement strand
CGATTTTGTCGATTTTTTTTTTGAAAAATTAAATTAAATTTCATAATTATTACAATTATCTGTGACAGAATTTTAAAGTAATATTTTAAGTCAATTTCAATAATTATTTAAAAAATATAACTTTGAAAAAGCTATTCTTTTTAATAATACAAAGGAAAACTATTTTTCCCTTTTCCATCCCATCGCCTGCGTTAGTCACAACCGAATAATTTTCATTACGTTTGAAATGAAAATAGCTCGGCTATCAGAAAAAATTTTAATCAGGAAAAAATATTACCTCAATAGGAAATATAACCAACTTACTTTAATTCTGCGAATCGTGCATCATCCTCTAAACTTTTTTTCTATCGCTTTTCCGATCGATCAATCTCTGTATTTAATCTGCTGTAAATGTTAGTCGAATTTTCGTGTTATTTTAAACAAATTATATTATGCCTATTGTAATTTTAATCTTCTTCTTTTTTTGTTGTTTTTCTTTTCGTAGTGGAAGCCACTTGTTGAATTCTCACGGAAATTTTTACGAGTGTAAAGTAATACTCGATATTATGTTAGTTACGTGGTATAACGTCTATTTAAAGTTTTAAAACTTCAAATACGTTTATTAGAAAAATAAACTATGTTAGACAATGACCAAGGTTGGCAGTATTTTGCAACATTTTATTGTTGTTACACGACACCCCAAAAAGGAGTGTAATATATTTAGAGTAAATGCATGTGTGTGTGTTTGTTCCACCGTAGCAGCTCATCGGCTGAACCGTTTTAGATGTCTGATCTCGAATTCAAATCCTTACGTTACCGGGAGTGTCAAATGCTATAAATATATATATATATATATTTATATGTTTAAATAATTTAAAATATTTGAAAAAAAAATTGTGCTCCATACAAAATTGTCATCCGCACGCTCTTTAACTATTCTATATTAAAGAGCAATATTTTTCAGCAGTGATTTTTACCTCCGGGACCACCGTTAGATTTTTCTTCAGAGGATAGAGGATGGATTTCAATATATCAAATTTGGCAAATAAATGGTTAAAATATTTTTATCCTATTAACTTAGAAGTTTTGTTGGTTCTAATTACGAATTGCTTCACTGTGTTCTAATTTTAATCCTGCTTATTAGACGTTAAATCGTGTTTGGATTTAGTCAGAAATTATTATTCTGTATTATTGTATTTTGAGATGTTAGTTTTTTTCGCCAAATTGATAACAATTAGAAGGATTTCGAAATCTAAATAAGTCGTAGACAACCTGATACGTCGTATAATTCACACACGAAAACAAGATCATTCCATTCCACTAATTAACAAGATCCTTATGCCAATATTGCTAGAAAAATTGAGGAGTAAAGTGATTTCCCGTTTCTTTCTTCATTGATTTTCCGCATATCAGCATTCTAAGCCCCTCAGAAATTTTGGAGATACTTATCTCAATATGACACTTTCATCGTACGCACGAAAGGTACTTTTGCGAATGTAATTACTCTCAAAGGAATCATTTCTGAAAAGCGCCTCACGTGTTTTTAATTCTCTATGTATGAGTATGTTACAGCTTCGTGGGACAGCTTGTGTAATCTTTCTTTCGGAAAAGTGCATTATAATTGTTATTACCATTCTGTACAAAATTACAACCTTTTCTTTTTCATTTTTATAAATATATATTTATAATTTTCCTATAAATATACAGACTTATATATTTTTCCTGAAGTATTATAAGGTTTCGTTAGAAGAAATAATTTAATTTTAATTAATTAAAACATTTATGAATACAATTTAGTCTTGTAGATTCATAGTTGGGTCAATAGGTATCATATCATAATTATCTAATGATCAAACTGTTTAATTACCTACATAGTTAACGATATTATGAAAATAAACTACATATTTATTTTAATTTAAATTTATTGAAAGCAAAAATATGAACTTTGTGGATTTTATTAGTTTTTGGTTCTATTTATTTTAAAATAATAATAAAACAATAATGCTTTAGAAAAATACTGTTACAAGCAATGCCCTCGAGATAATTTCATTGTGGGAAACAGACTGTAGTGCATAGGGTAAAAAACCATTAGAGATAGCATTGACTAAACTAACCGGTCTTCATGATAGATATAATAATTAAAATATTATTTAAGAAACCTATGTAAAGATAGCCGTTTAACTGAAAATTGTTGGTCTGATTAGCAAATTAATTCTACCTCTTTTAGAATTTTAAAAAATTTATTTTAAAAACTTATAATTCTACAGTAATAAACTATCTCCATTTTACTAAAAATTAATAAAATTTAAATTTAAATAAATTAAATTCGGAGTACCTCAGGTAGTAAGTAAATTTATTTTTTTGTAATAAATTATATTTTGTTTATTAAATTAAATATTTTTCTATATTTTGTTAGATTTATAAAAATTATTTCACATTTTGTACCTATATAATCACTTATTTTTAGTATTCCACTAAAATACCACCTTAATTATATTTTACATTTTCATTACCTAAATTTTAGTCACCACTAGAACTACATATTATTATATGCAACCACTGAAGTACTGATAAATACGAATATGACCTTCTTTCTTTAATAGTGCGTAATTTACAATGAACAATGGTTATAGTACAATTTGCTGTTTGAGAAACATCATATAATAACGAACATACTTCGATTTGTAAAATTTTTCTTCACTTGTATTTAAAATATACTAAAATGTAAAAAATAAAAAAAATTTGTGTATAATACATATATTATAAGTTTTACTGGAAATAAAGATGAAAAAAATTGGATTTTATCAACTGCAATACTTATTGCATCCAACAGATCTTACCAGTTTTACATAATTTTGATATTCATCTTTCTTAATTATTTTTACTCTCTCGTCTTTTCGTACTACTAAATTGATTAGCTTAATTCATTTTCAAATTCTAACACCACATCCCAAAAGCTTCTTTTTTTTTCTTTTTTTTTTACAAATCTGTATTTGATATTTTATTTCTTTAACCATTTTTTGTCATTTTAATAACTAAATAATCGTAAAAAATTAAGCCATTTTTAGTTTATTTCGTCATTTATTAATATTTAACTTCTCATTAGTCTTTTTTTTTTTTTTGTAACAATTTACTTGGGTTAATTTAAAGTATGGCGCGAGTGGTAGCATCTCGACCTTTCATCCGGAGGTCCCGGGTTCGAATCCCAGTCGGCATGGCATTTTTCACACACGCTAAAATTCATTCGTCTTATCCTCTGAAGATATAACCTATCGGTGATTCCGGGGTTAAAAGAAAAAAATTCAAAATAAAATTTTTGCCTTGGCAATGATTTCATACCGTTTATAATATCTTATGATTCATTCCTAATTTCAAATTCTCTTCAGCGAATCGTAATGTTTCTGTTTTTATCTCGTAAGGTTTACACCAGTCTTAGGGTATATTTACTTTATTTATGACTTCTTTACTAACATCCAGATAATTTTTGGTTCTAATATCATAATCTCTGCGATAAATTTAATTCAAAAATTTTAAGTCTTACTTTAAGTCGTGCGCAGGTGTATAATTGCGACGATACCGGATTGTTCTGGAAGGCGCTTACTAAGAAAACCAACAAATTGCAAGAACAATGTCAAAATAACCTGGGTAGACGGACCATTCTAGTTCCTATTTTAGAACTCTAGTTCCTTTTGTTGTGTTTTGTATCTTTCGGATTCATACTACAGAAAATCTTTTGAAAGTAATTTTAGAATGGATTGAGCTGGATTGAATAATAATTTCCGATCTCTATAGATCGTTTTGTTTTCTTAACAGTGTACTCTAATTACATGGCATACGCTTGAGATGTTTATTTGTGAATCAGGTATGTGTAGAAGTCATTTGGATCTATATGAATAACTGTGAATCATTGCAACGGAAATCTACATCATCAATAGAGGAAGTCCAACGTAGTTCAGTTTACCGTAAACATATCAATGACAATAATTTATTTTTTAGAAATATTGAAACTTATATATTTCGCGTCTGGCTACCAAATTTATAGCGCTATGCGTGTATGAAATTTGGGAATATATGCCTAATTGAATTTTTTGCATGCTCATTTATTAATTAATATTCCTTGTAGCGTTTAACATTTCCTCGTTAAAGTAAAATCGCTTTTGAATTAATTAAGTAGTAATGAATGTAATTGTTGCAATATAATTACTCACTTATATTAGGGACGTGGGGACAATAATGAAAAAGTACACAGGAATAATACGTTGTAAATATAAGAAGAGTTGTTAGAATAGAATGAGTGGACAATATTAACTATCCTTTTTTTTACTGTATCACTAAAACAACACAAAACACGTAAATAATCGTTTTGGTACTTATACTTATTCTAAAAAAATGTTACGTTAAAAAAAGAATGCAATATTATTATTTACAGTGCACCGATTTTAAAATTAAAGAGATATTCGAATTATATATCATTCTAATCATACTTTATGTGCTAACATTGAATTTTTCATTTTTCAGCAAGATGTAGAACGGGAAATATTAAGACTTGTTTATAACTGGTAAATTGAAAGAGGTTATTTTTTTCTTTTTTAGCTTCTCTGTGGAAGGGGAAGGGAGTGACAGAAACCACTTGTTTCCTTACGATCAGTAACTCCCACCATACTATATGTCTTAGTAGTACTTTCCCTATATTCTATCCTCCTACCTCGTATCAAATACCAAAAGCTGCTCATTGGACGGCTCTACTACCGCCCAATAAATCTGGACGAATATCGCTTTGGCTTCTGGCCAGCCTACAGTACTATATAAGCCTGGTTATCTATTTTAGTAGAGCGGCAGCCGCCCCTGTCTTGTTAAAGTGAATAGTACACTAACCTGAAAAACAACTTTCCAACGCTTCTGCTGCTGTTATGTCTACCGAAACCAATTACTATTGAGGATATATACTGTACTTTTCTCTTTCCAAACTACTCCCGTGTACAGGAATTTGAATACATCGTTTCTGTAATATTTTGTTATAACATATGTATTGTAATACGTATTGAGTATTTTTTAAAATCACTTTGCATAAATATACTTTATTATTAGACTCATTGCTAAATACAGATCTGAATTTTTTTAATAAATTGTAAAAAAATATCTACAACTAGGGCCATTTGATTGGCATTGAGTACAGTTCCGAAAAATAAAATAGTTTTACCTGTTTTTATTTATATGTTAGAAATATAATCAAAATTTAATTTTTTTATTCAATATTTTGCTATATTATTTAAAATTATTCTTTAATTATGACAATAATTAATGGTTGTATTCGATTAAATTTATTCATATCAATACATTTGTTACCTCAATCACTGATTTTACTGAATAAATTAACAGTTGATATCTGTTTTTTAATCATATTAAAAATTATTTATTTTTATATTTTTTTTACAAAACCGGGTTGTAGTTTTAGATAACTGTAAATATTACGTTAAAATTATGTTATTTAAATTAAATTTTATATCTTATTTTAAATTCTAATCAAAAATAAAAATCACTATAAAAATTCAGTTGTTAATAAAATAATTAGATTTTGGAAATACGGTATAATTTTAAGAAGACTTATCATAAATCAGTATGTGTGATTTTAATTTTACAATTAACCAGATGAAAGATCTATTTTAATAAAAATTGTTGTGCAGTTCTACGCAAAAGGCAACTTTTCGGTTTTTATGCGCTAACAGTTTCACAGTCAGAAACGCACCAATTTTCAGTGCGTTACATAACCTCAAATCTAGGTTATGTTGATTTTTCTCTTAAATATTTAAAAATAACAAAATAACAGTAATAATTTTAAAAGAAATTTATTGTATGAATAATTTCGGTTTTAAAATAAAAAATTAGCGTAATTTTGACAATGATTTTGTCCACAGATAATTAATTGTGTTGTACAAGATAATATTTTTAATTTAAATAACTAAGTTGATCAGTTCCTGCTGTAGTAGAAAAGTTTCTGAATTGGGCTGATTTTTACAATCACAGTTTTTATTAATCACGACTACAGTTGGAGGAAAAAAGAAGTATTCTCAAATTTTAACCTCAGATACCAAACTGGTCTACTGATCGTATGCATATCTTACTTTGCCGGGATTTAATCGTAAATTATCAAAAGATCATTTTATTTTAATTTTGGATACGATAAAATAAAACTACGGCTGAAGAAAAAAATTATAAATTGTTTCCTTAATAAAATTTTGAGTTTATTCCCACTAAGATTTGCTTCCATGATTTCTTAACGTATAGCTTAATGTTTGACACTTGAAAAAATCGTCGTCTATATACGTATTAAAATAACGTCTATCTGTGTAAAAATGTCATTTATGTAGTGTTATTTAATTCCACCTACATGCATTAGTTATACCGATCTATGAATTATACGTATACTTTTCGTTGTTTGAGTATGGTTGGAGGGGTAACGAATAAATTCATATTCTAACAAATTGCTATGACATAACGATCGCTGGTAGTCTTATCCAAATTAAATGAAAGATTAATATTTTTAATAAAAAAACAGGAATGAAATCACTGTAGTACTATCCCCCAGATTGTTCTTTCACATATAATTCTCCGAATGATTTTTCGACGGTGTGTATTAGTTTTTTTTTTTTTTTTTTTTTTTTTTTTTAATAAACGTCAGTTATTCACAATTTAAATACTACGCGCCAATATATTAAAATTAAATATTTGTTCATTTACATATCTGGTTATGTTCACTTACATAGTGTACATTTTTTAATAATGGACTGAGCTAGCAATCATTTGTCTCAACAATTATTTTTATGTTTATTGTGTTTATTACTAACTCATCTATAAAAAAAAAAAGAAAGTGAAACAGTCTTTTAATTAATTTTAACAAACTTATATTGTTTACAATTTGTTAATTATTGATGATATACCTGTAATTTTTTTCATAGCCTACTTTGTTGTTGATCGTTCATGTATTATAATGTATCATTCTGTATTTCGCAAATACATCATTCTATTGGCTAAAGTTACTTTATAACTGAATTTTACTATATTATTTTGTTTTATGTAAAAATAGGTTGATTATTGCCAGATTTAAGGTGTATCGATTGTAATTTTATACGATGAATTGAATGTATACAGGTGTTTAAATTTACTTTTTCAAATTTTAAAAAGTAATTTAAATCTGTTAAATAGATAATACTAAAGTGAAAATGTTGCAATTCATTTAAGAGGTAATTCTTAGATAAAATGAAATGACTATTTTTAATTCCCCAAGAGGGTAAGTTCTAGTTAAAATTCTCTTTTTATTTTTTTAGGTTTGTTATAACCTTTTACTTCAGAAACACGGTTCTAAACTACTTCAGAATACGTTAGGGTTGGTTTTTTTATTTAAAAAATTTTGTTAATGGATTAAATTATGGAATTTTTCTGTATTTAGAATTTTAGTTTTTTCCTGTGATACAGTTACAGTCTTATTGCTTTTTAAATGTTCTTTTTGTACAATTCTGTATTTAAAATTATACTTACAAGTTGTAGACAGTGTATATTTTAATCGCGCATTTAAGCATTAAAAAATTAAAACAATATTAAATCGATTTTTATAATGAAAAGTATCATTCAATATTTATTGAAAGTATTTTCATGAAAATGCTACTTTAAATATGGATAAAAGGTAAAATTTTGTAAAGTTTTTGTAAGTTTTTTTTTTTTTTACTTAAATTTATTAACTTGAAAAAATCATTTCAGCATAAACAGAATTTATCTCATAATAACAGTAAACTTCTCAATATTAGAACAGTTTTAAAACAATCACAGCAGTAAAGTTGTTCTTTAAAAATAGAATAATTAAAATTTTTAAACGTAATCTAATAGTACGTAATATTTTATTCTAAATTATCAATAAATATTACATAATAAATAACTTAAAACTGACCGAATATTATTTGATGCGTATATATAAATTTATTTCTCTTTTCAGCTGGTATTTTTAAAATAAATTAATTTACACTATCTGAAGTATGGAGTTGTAAAATATTGTTTAATAATGGTTATAATAGAAATTTACTCTTTTGCAAAAATTTTTCTAATTAATATTACAATTCTTTGAATTAATGAACATTGGTAATTACGTAACTTGATATTTAAAAGTAATAAGAGTAAATGATTTCTTCAATTTTAACAATTCTGTGAAATTAATAATATTTGGAGTTTAATTTTTTAAATATTATTTACTCCGCACTCTGGAACCCCGCGGCTCAGGTCGGCCCAGGGCTCTCCTGGGCGAGGATGCCTACCACAGGGTCGCAGAGCTCGCTTCGCTCGTCATTCCCGTCTAGCCAGAGGGATGTTCATAATAATTCGTTACTCCATGGTTGTGAGTATAATATTGAAAAAGTATAGTTAAAGTATTCAGACCTTATAAAAACTTGAAACAGTAACTTAATTACAAAAAACAGAGTAGTAGTAATTATGATAACTAAAGTACACACACCTTTAACAACAAATAACTTATTTTTGTTGCCGTACTGCCAGAAATATAAAAATAAACTAAAAGGATTAATTTTTTTTTTCCATTAATTATTTCTTTTATTCAAAACTTCCCTTTCCCAGGGGAGCTAGGGTCTTGGTCTATGGCTTTAAACCTTCCCTGGAATAACATAAATACGAGTATATCCTATAAATTTGAAAGCAATCGCTCGGATGGTTCTCGCGTGATGCGAGATAACAGGCAAACTTTCAGCTTTATATATAAGATTTAAATAGTATCTATTTAAATATACAAAAATTCACTTATCTTCTGTAAATTTCAGTAGCGGCAGAAAAGACCTGCATACTTTCCTCATTTTATTATAAGCACAAGTAAATGGTTATATATTTAAATTAATTAAATTTACAACTTTTAATTCATTTATATTAAAATATTTATATTATAATATTTATATAGTATTATAGTATAATATATTGGAATATAGTTATTATATTTATATTTAAATATTTTATTTTTTACAATTATCAATCTCAGCTAAATTAGAAAAGTAAATCGCGTTAGGGAGATGGTTTGATCCAAATATATATTTTTTTTAAAGAATATAGTAATATAAAAAAAAAAATACGTGATTTTCTTAAGATAGAATTTGTCTCTTTGTTTTATTTTATAGTAGCAGGCAGTTTGTCAAGTGATCAGTTTTTTGGGGGCTGTTTTTTTACAGTTTTTTTTCTCTTTTCGGAATGAAAAATGTAGCCGGCTATTTCATTACATTATTTCTCCGCTTTATAGCTTATAATATTGGGGTGAGTTCTTTACGAAACAAAAAATACAGTTTTCCTCTTTGTCATTTATGTACGTATACATACCCTAGATTATATATTTAAATTCAGCCTACATTTTTATTTTTTCAGAGATACAGCTTGCTTTGTTTAAAATACTTTTTCTTTAGAATTTATTTAATTTACCATTCTGTTAAAAGATTGATTATTCGATTATAGTTACAGTTGTTTTTTATTTCATAACTTAAACTGAATAGCTAGGACATAATAATATATATTTTATATTTTCGTTGTTCTTCTTACATTAATATTTATGTCTATTTTTGTGATTCAGCCATTAATTATTTACTTATTCCGCTAATGGGCTTGTTATATCTTGCTACTTAATAATATGCAGTCTTATTCCCCGACATTGTGCAGTGTTTACCCATACGAGGGCATAGTAGTAGTAAATAGATGAGGACAGCGATTTTTTTTTTTGTATGGACTCCTGAGCATGCTGGTATTGCAGGAAACGAAAAAGCACACGAAGCTGCCAGAATGGCAACAGTCTGTAACAACTTGAATGCTATTCCTGTTCGAGTGGCGTACTGGAGCAATGAAGGGAGAGGATTGGGTACTAAATTAAATGCCGTTAAATCCTCATCATACAAATGGAAGAGCGACGCTAAACTGATTCCCCGTGAACAAGTGGCGGTGACTAGACTTAGAATCGGTCACATGCGTATAACGAATTCATTTTTGTTAACTGGCGAAGATAGACCAATGTGTGGGGTTTGTAACAAACCTCTTACAGTCAAGCATCTAATGGAAGAGTGTACCATATGTGAGGACCTCAGAAAGAGGTTCGACTTAGTAAATAAAATTGCTGCTGATTTGGAAAATGGAAATGAAGGAAAAATAGTTGCTTATTTGCATGTCAGTGGACTATTAACTAGTTAATAGTTCATACAAAGCTGTAAATACAAATAAAGAAATCGAATTTTACGGATATTGAAATTTAATAATTGATATTGTCATATATTTCATATTGTTAATATATTTTTTAACCCTGTAAGTGTTTTTGTTTTCAATGTTTATGTTTGTCTTAGTGTTTTTAAAGAAATGTTAGGGCCCTTTACACCCTAACGTATGACAAATAATTAATTCAAGCCTTACGGTGATAATTCAATTTTTTTTAAATTTGACGAGGGCTAATAACCATAGCAGTCGATGCCCGTATAGTTTCATTATGTAATAATAACCATAATCAGTTCAATAAATAATTAAATAATAACAACAAAAAATATTTAAAAAAATGAAAATATAAAACAGAAGTTATTACTTAAATAAAATATTCCATATATTTCATTTTAATTCAAAAATTTTTATAGAGGTTAATAATTGTTAACCTCTTTTATTAATCAGTAGGTTTAAATTTAAAAAAAAAGGTTAAAAAAAATATATATATATATATGAAGTCGGATTCTAACCAATGTGACCATGGTTACCGATCCGAGATGTTCTCACTTATACCACGTAACTACTTGAGCGACGTGAAATAAAATTAATATATACTCTAAAATAAAATGCCGATACGGACACCACAAAAAAATGTGATGCAATGTGGTATCCACCACCATGCAATTGTGTAGCTGTCCATTTTATTAAAGAATTGGAGGATCGTATATAACTTTCAGATGAAATAAGTTTAAATGAAGTGCAACAAAAATATTTGTATATGTAACTGAATGGGTGTACAAGGAAGTCATGTGATGTCATCATCAGATTTTTTTCTTTTAAATTTACCATTAGTGTACTCTTATGTTTTTATCTTGTAAAATAGATGATCTTTAACAGTCGGTTTTCATTCTATCTGTCGTTTATGAATCTCTTGTCCCTAGATTAATTGGCGTTAAGTTACCCGTATTAACAAAGTCAAACATGTTTTTGCTTTAATAATGTGATAGGTTTGAAAATTAGATTAATTTAACAGTTTGTTTGAATAATTTCTTTCACTTTTAAAAACGTTTTGTAAAGATATTTGCTGATTTATATAAGGTTATTAAATAGTATAATTCTGTTGTAAATTACCAAAAACCAAGTAAATATACCAAGTAACCAAGATCTAGAAAAATTTTTTAATAATTTTGAAAATTGGTGATACCATAGTTTTGCTACATTTCCGCGGTATGTGACTTCGTTGATAATATTTTTAATTGCACTACGTCTGACTAGATTACAGTATTCGGTAGAGGTTTTGACTACTTTAGTATATTTTGCACTTAAGGACTTTTCCTTTTGTAATTAATTGAAATATAATTTCATAATTTTCATAAAATTAATAATTTTTCTTACAATTAAGGAGATTGGTGGAATTAAAAGAAGAATTCAATAAGCTCTAGAAGAATTCATGTAGTATATTTTATGAAACAATTGACTCGCTCCACAATACGTAGAAGAAGACAATTTGAGAAAAGTGTCGATTCATTGATTAAAATTTAAGTTCCATTCAAATGATACTAATTTTTAGGTTATCGCTGTGGTATTTTAACGTAATGTATAATTAATTTCAAAATATAGGTTAAATATAAAGATTGCTGAAAGCAATAAAGAATAAAAAAAAACTTGATTTGAATACTTGTAAATGAAATATTAATTTGAGCAGTTGATTAAATAGATGAAATAAAAGTTATAGAAGAGGCGACGATGTCAGATGATAAAATATCAAGGTAGAAATAGATTGAGCAGTACGAAGAGAAGAAAGAAAGTGTAGTGGAGGACCGGACCGTGAGATTACCTAGGGGGTGATAATAAAACTCAAAATAATATAGAATATTTCCATTATTAAAATAAATAGAAAATTTTTTTTTTAAATTAATTTTTATTTTGATTTGTTTTGTAAGGTAGCGTGCCTGTTTTTATATTCTAAATAATAACTCCTCTGGTTTATTTACTTATTAAACATTTCAAAAATATTTGTTGATCATTCGTTATAAGTAATCTGTGTTTAAGGATTTGCTATTTAAATGTTAGTATGGAGACTAGGTGGTATTAATAAACGAGAAAAAGCTAATATTGTCGCAAGAATAAATTTACCGAAGTGGAAAAGAAATAAAATCGAGTTAAAAACAAATGGGATGGGGACGTAGTTTTAAGTATTTCCAAGTAACCAATTTAGTCAGTCGATGTACAGTAAAGAAAAATAAACAGATAGACAGAGTGTAAGAAAAAATGTGGGTTTAGTCTTGTTGGTATGAGATTGATTGCACCTCTGAATTCCGCGGATATTTAGGGAAACCTCTTTTGAAATCGATCAGGAGCACTATAACACTTACAGAAATGGATTTCTTTGTCACCGATCCGCAAAGACTTGACGAGGAAAACCCCATTTTCCGGTCCATTCGGTCTTGTGCTCTGTGATTGAACTGGTACTACTCACTCATTCACGTTTCTAATATCGACTTTGGATCTCCTGAAGTATTGGAACATTCAAAACCATCTATTGTACAGTCTTCTGGTTGATAAAATAAAATTATATCATTGCTTAAAAAAAAATAGAAGTTATTTCTTGAACTCTTTCGAGATCATGTCAATCTAAATAAAACCGACACAAGAGAGAACTTATCTTTTTTTTCTTTTTTAATAATGATCCAACAGCCTCAGTGATGCGATTTAAATTATTCTATTTGTGAATATAATAAAATTTCGATTCATTTATAAACACATTTTACATTCATTTCACTTCACTTCACGTCCATTTATTCTGCGTTTCTACTTTAATGAAATAAAACTATTAAATAAAACCTAGTAGTATAAATTTGTTTACATCTTTCTATTTCTTAAGTATTAGGTTTGAATCACGGTCAAAGCCCTTGCTGTTATTTGGTTATATCGTTTAATTTATCTCTTCTCATTACTGATTTATTATGATTAATATGTAATTTTATTGAGAATTCTAATGAATTTAATTATTATTATTAATTTAAAATGTGCAGAATACTTTTAATAATTTTTAGCTTAAAAATTTGTTTTTATGCAATATCGAACGTACTCTGTTTTTTTTTTTTTTTTTTTTAGTAAATTGTATTAAAATTTAATGTAACTAGATACGTAGACTTAAAAATAGTTCGATTATTTTCTCTCAAATTATAATAAACTTCTATTACAGAAGGTTTTACTTCACTTAACTAGTTCACCACTATTTTTCTAATCCTTTGTTTTCTCACTGGTCCTTTCTATGAATTTTTTCTTTATTTTTCAAATAAATTTTAGCATAATCAACATTTTCATAAAATATGTATCATTATTTAAATGAATAATTAATAAGAAACTTTTAAATCTCGGTTACAGATTTTCCCAGCTAGTTTATTATTGTTTTTTTTATATCTTCTCCTGCTATAAAATATTGGCTGCAGATTAAAAATTAAAATTTTAAATTCTACCGTTCAGAATTATTAATTATTTATTTTTCCCCTCTTCAAAATTAATTTTTCCGATTTTAATAATTCATCTTTCATGTTGAAAGACATGAGAATAATTCCGGGAAACTTGATGCACATTTAATAAGTCAATACCTAGAGGTAGATGCGGGCACATCTTATTCGTGAAATGGAATTGTTCAAGCAGAAGTCTTACATCCTAGGCTTGACAGAATGTGCTGCTTATTAGAACTCATTGACGAACATTGATAAGAAGATAGAAGCCGTAGTAATAATATTTAGTTAGTAAGATAGGTTGAGTCTGTCTATGTCTATTATATATATATTTATATATCGATAGATCTAGAGATGCATTTATTTACACTAGCGGAAAATTCATGATTAGTATTCCTTTCTTGATTTATCACGTAAAAATAATTGTGTCTGTTTACATTTGTGTTTCTTTAAATAGACAGTACAGTAGTACCTCTGTTAACCGACTTAGGCGGGACAGAAAAGACGGTTAAGCGAAAAAGTTTGTTAAACCGAAGAATGTTATTTATGAATAAGAGATATTGTAGGTGGTACTTTTTGTATAACCGATGTTTAAGTTTTTGTACTAATACTGTAAAGTACATTTTTAATAAAGATCCTATATCTGATACGCTTTTGTATATAATTAATCCTGTTAAAACTAAAGTAATTGCATTGGTACGATATAAGATGGTACAATACTTACATTTATTCTGTTTTATTGTAGTATAGTACAGCTGTGTATGCATTTCGAACACTGCTTCTTTTTACACTTAATCTTCAATTTTGTGCTATACGCTATAACGTATAAAACACACACACACAATACTGAGGACTGATACTGTACGTAACAAAATTTAAACCATGCAATCAATTACTTTTGTTTTAAATAATTTGTTATTTTTGTTTGTTTTGCTGCTGTCACACTTAGCTTTGAGGCATAGTCTTTACAGTTTTTCATTTATAGAACGTCGTAATGCCCGTTACGGGATTTCGTCGTAATTCTGTTAGATTGTTGTTCGACGTAACGTATAGTCGTATCAAAAAACTGTTTTACTTCCGTATGCTGTTTTTGTTTTTTGTATCGTATTCGGTTACATCACACTCTTCTTCTTGGTCTTCATTATTTTATCTTTTACGAGTATAACTTCAATAATATTGTTGTTCATGATTCCATTTTCTAACAGCTCGTCACTGTTAATCTATTTCTTCACGTCATTCGTATCTAAAACGGCGCCCTTTCCATATTTAGTTCCCTCAAATCATTCAAAATTCTGCTTTTGCAATATCTTCATGCTGTAATTTTTGCGTCTTATCCGCAAAATTCTTTAAATAATGAAACCCTTATCCGTGTATTATTTTTAATTTTTTTTTCTATATAATACATTAGTAACGTCTTTTTATTAATGTTCTTTCAGCGCTCTCGGATTATTAGGCTTTTTTACTAGAAAAAGTAGAAGTTTATGAGTCCCACTTGCATTACAGCAGACAGCTATAGTTTTCCGGTATTTGCTGTTTCATATCGGAAGTAATGTGTTATTCCATCCCGAACGGCCATCGTTTCACTTGGTCGCGACGTATACACGAACCTCGTGTCATCGACATTATACAGTTCTGAATTAATTTTTTCCACCGATGATTTTTTTTATGGAGTTGATTAAGTTTTACGCTGCAACGTGGTCTGCAGATA
Source organism: Zanna intricata (assembly GCA_010016005.3). Lineage (NCBI taxonomy): Eukaryota > Metazoa > Arthropoda > Insecta > Hemiptera > Fulgoridae > Zanna > Zanna intricata. The sequence continues at coordinate 4,742 of JAAAKQ030505442.1, read as the reverse complement.
GTTGTTTGCCAGATATTTACTTACATACATAAGGTATGGACTCCGTAACACTTTTTTCAGTGATGCAACCATCTTTCACTTGCTGTAAAAGAGTCGCTATTACAATAATTCTGCTGCCAGAAATAATTTGCTGAAACGATTTTTCCATCCAGAATAATTACTTTTTCTTTTAACACACGTCTGCTGATAAGTGTTCCTCGATTACTTTCTTGGAGGAACCACATCCACAGTGTCTGGTCTAATAAATCTAATCCAGGATTTTTTTAAGGGACACCTAGAAGGTAAAAGAGCCACCTGGCTGCCTTGCTGCGCACAAGATGCTTCAACCTCTGAAGGATTTTTTCCAGTCTTTAACGGTTGTTTCATGAACACCTAAAACTGATTTTACCAATCGACTTTTATCTAATTGTTCTAACGCTTTCAGTTTAGTTTTACTCAAAACTTTTACACGTTTTTTTTTACAACTCATAACAGTCCAAGTAAAAAGTGAACTGTAAGTAATTTTAAAGGTTACCTGAAACTAAAAGTTTTGCAGGTATCGGTACGTGATAAACTCATTACAGTAAACTGAATAGACAAAAATAAAACGGAATCTTACAAATTACTGTACTGTACTAAATTTGAACTAAAATTTAATGTACGCGCACAAAATACTGTATGCACTGCATGTCTGCTAATTAGAAGGTGGTTATTTTTCTCAATGTTCTAATGTGTATGTATAGCAGAGCCGTTCTCGTTTCCTCTACTTACAGTCATACTTCTACTTCCCTCCGCCAGCGCCTTGCTATAACTCCTCGGCTAGACTATATAAAATAATTTTTAATACAAACTCCACTTTATATCACACTATTCAAAACGCAACCGACTCAATAATTTTATGAGTTTTTACTTTGGGATTACAACATAGTTACGACATTATCATAATGAAAATGTTTTTAAATAAAACCGCCTAATATATTGTTGTTATGAAATTAATACGAAAGGTAATAGCTTAAAATAGTTGGTTAAATTTATACTAGCTGAGAAACGTACGAGTCAGACATGGTATCATACAATAGTATATGAAGTCGACGTGTGTACCGTATTTTATATTATTCACAAAAATCTTTCCTTCGCATACGGACCTAATTATTATCGTACAAACTAATACAATACTTTAAAATTCTTTAGGACCTAATTACTTTAAAATAAATTAATAAAATTTATCATAAATGAAATTATAAAAATTAAGTAGAAAAATTAGTTATTTTATAAAAAATATACATATTATAAAAATTAAAGTCGTTTAACCCGAAGATTCGGTTAAATAGTAATTTTAGGTTGTTCGGCGGTTAATCCAGGAAGTCGGTTAAACGGGGGACGGATTACATGGATACTACTGTACTTTTATTTTAATAATAGGTAGGGCTAGTTATTAATTTATATTTTAAGAATATATCTGCATGAAAAAATTAGGGAATAAAAGTTTACTAACAGAAATAAGATATTATTTTTTCTCAGTGAAAATTGATTTTTTTTTACTTCCTTGTACGAAGTAAAGGCAGTAATTCATAGCGAAAAATTTCGGTTTTCAGATTTCTACGGAAATATCCATTTTGACCATCCTTGAATCCATTTTGACTAGTTTCGGAATGACGTCTGTACGTATGTATCTCACATAACTCAAAAACGATTTGCCATAGAATGTTGAAAGTTTGCATTTGGACTGGTTGTAACATCTAGTTATGCACCTCTCTTTTTAATTGCAATTGACTGAATCAAAAGTGTAAAAAAATTTCAAAATCCAAAAACTTTGGGTTTTGGACTTTTTCTTAAATGCAATAATAAGCCCTCATTGAGAGCTTTTTAACTATATGTCATAAGTGTTACTTGTTTTTATTCCAGAGGTATCTGTAAATAATTTAGATTAGTTTTTTTATTTGGCAGCCAAAGTGGCAACACTGTATAGTTACTAGTAAACGTTTGGTTATATGAAAGCTTTAAAATTAAGTATTAATATTTTTAGTCTGTTGTTGCCACGTTAGACTTAAACAAACTTTTCTTGAAACTAGTTTTCGTTGTGTGTTACAAAAATTAGTGATGCTAATTATGATCAACGTTGTGCAATCAATTTTTGTGTTAAACTCGAAGAGAAGCTACTGAAACTTTTCAAAATTAAGAAGGGCGTATGGAGATGACGCTCTGTCACGGGTCCAAGTTTTTAAGTGGTTTTAAGCATTTTCGTATGGCCGAGAATCAGTTACAGATGATCCACGATGTGGAAGACCATTAACGTCAAAAACTGATGACGATGTTGTGGGAATCAGAGACTTGATACAGTATGACAAGCGATTAAGTGTCAGAATGATTACAGAACAATTGAATTTGAACCACACCACAGTTCATCAAATTTTGATAAGCGAAATGGACATGAAAAAATTATGTGCAAAATTGATCCAAAAAAGCCTCACTGTTGAACAGACAAACAACAGGGGGGAAGTGTTCCGCGATCTTCTAGGGAAAAACTGAAACTGATTATCTAAAAAAAATGTTATTACTGGTAATGAATCTTGGATATTTGAATACAGCCCCGAAACAAAACGCCGGAGCAACGGGTGGCATACTTTTAACTTACCATGTCCCAAAAAAGCAAAAATCAGCAAATCAAAACTAAGTAAATTCGTTTCTTCGACAGTAATAGCATTGTCCATAAGGATTTTTTGCCTATAGAAGAGATTTTAAATCACTATGTTTACCGAGAAATTTTTGAAAGAGTGCGAAAAATAGTTGCCCGCGTGAGACCACCCATGAAAGACAATTGGACGCTGCATCATGACAGTGCACATTATCATACTGCACTCTCATCTAATGAGTTTTGGGCAAAGAAAAACATTCCTATAGTTCCTCAACCACCTTATTCACCTGACTTGAGTCCCTGCGACTTTTTCCTATTCCTGACTTTAAAAAAACACTTCAAAGGACACCATTTTGGGACAGTAGAAAATATGAAAAAAAAATGTAACCGACCATGTGAAGGATATTTCGGTTTCTGAGTTCCAACGCTGCTATGAAGAGTGGGAAACCATTTGAAGCGTTGCGTGGCTTCTCAAGGAAACTATTTCGAAGGTAATGGAGTCCATGTATAATTTGATTGTAAATAAAATATTTTCTGAACCAGTCTCATTACTTTATTTACAGACTTCGTATAGTCAAATAAAATTTTAATCAATAAAATATTTCGATCTTATAAGGGGAATGCACATCGGTTCGAATCAGACATTATATCCTTTTTTCTTTTTTAACATTTTTAAAAAATTTAAATGTATTCATTTATTAAAAATTTTTAACCTCTATTGTAAAAAAAAATTACGATAAATAATAATTCAATAATAACAATAAAAATAAAAGAATATGAAAAAATATCAGAAGTTATTAATGAAATAAAATTTTAATAGGCGTACATGGATGTTATGTAGTGTCCACATCAGATTTCTTTTTAAGAATTAGCTTTCTTAAATTCTCATGAAAAACGTTTTTGCTACTTTTTGATAAACACACAAAAAGAGTTTCGTAGGATACGTTTTACCGTTTAAGCGTTGTTGGTGTTAAAAAACAGTTTAATATAACTTATGAAATAGAGTGTAAATTCAAGAATACTGAAGTGGTTTTGAATATTTGAATAAAGTAATCTAATATTATTGTTGAAATATGTTATGTATGAAATAAAGCAGTAAAATGTGACTTACTTTTCTTAAGTTTGACAACATGGGAAACAGCGATAAGGTTGCAATTCATCTCTTTGTTGACAGATGCTTATTTTAGTCAACAGACGTGCTTTGGATAATTCTTACCCTGTCTACCATTGTAGAAGTAGTAACAATGAATCCTACTGGAGTAGTTGTTTTATTCTTCGTTTTTAAAAAAAAGAAAAGAATAAAAAGAAGAGTGTTTGAACTCAAGTAATGAATCTAGATGATAAATTCTTAAAGTATACCGTGTTCCAATATCCTTTTAGCTTCTTTTTTCTTTTGAAGTACAAAAATATTTATTGCTGCTCAAGTTTAGGCAATAGATTTCATTAAAAAAAAAGGGAAGTGTTTTCATCTTTCTATTTTATTCCATTTTTATACAAAGGAGAGTTAGTTCAATTTATAATTTTTAGTGTTATATCTGTATTAAGAAGATATGTGCTATTACAATCAATTTTTTTTTTTCAGCAGAATTAATAATAATATATTCATGTGATCAAATAACTATTTAACGGAATATTATTTGTATTATCAAATTAAAGTTTAAGTTTTTCCTTTTAATTGTAAATTCTTAATATTTTGTGTTTATTTTTTTATATTTATCCATCATAATCGGTTTTTTTTACTTCCGGAATTACCGTTAGATATTACGTCAAAGGATGAGATGAATGATTTGCAGCGTGTGTAAAAATGGCATGCCTGACCGGGAATCGAACCCAGTTTTATTTATTTTTTAAACATTATCCGAAGTTGAAAGCAGGATCAATAATTTTCATACTTATGATAATTAATGAAAATTAAATTATATATATTAAAATACCATCAGAAAATTTTAATTGGATTATCAAACCTCTATTTGAATCCTTTCTTTTAGAATATTAATTAGAAGTAAAATGTATTGAATAAAATTATATTGACTACATTATATAATACATTCATTTACAATTAAATCCTTATATAACTTATTGAGATTACAAATCAAGCTTTATTATTATTTTCATATTATTACTACAG
>JAAAKQ030505431.1:0-20120 GCA_010016005.3 Zanna intricata | reverse complement strand
ACCTGAGATTGTACAAGACTACACTTCATTCATATTCATACACATTACCCTCATTCATCCTCTGAAGTAATACCTTATGGTAGTTCTGGAGGCTAAAAAAAACAGATAAAGAGTTCTCATATATTAAAAAAAAAAACTAACAAATTGAAAAAATCTTGTGTGGGCTTTTTTTAATCCTCACACTTCAACTGTTTATAATGGATATACATTACAATTTGTATTAAAATTGTTTGATAAATATGTACATCAAATAAATATTTATCAATCATATACATAATATATCTATATATATAATATCATGTAAAAACTGGTGTTAATAAAAACAGTTTCAAGAAATCAGGGGATGGTTCTCCACATCTTCAATGTGGGGAACCACATCAAAACATTCCACCAACTTACATCCAGAAAGCCAGTCTAAGTTAGTACGAGGGTCGTCCACAAAGTAACCTCAGTTTTTAAATAAGAATTAAACCAGTTGAGACAAAAATTTTATTATATACATCTTAAAACTACAACTTTTCTCTACTTTTCGACATTATCGCCAAACAAATTCAAGCACTTGTGATATCGTTTAACAATTTTTGAAATGCCTTCTGCATAAAAATCTGCCGCCTGCGACCGAAGCCAACCTGTTACAGCGTTTTGAAGCTCTTCATCATTGGCAAACCGCTGAGATGCAAGCCACTGCTTCATGTATGGGAACAGATGAAAATCACTGGGAGCAAAGTCAGGGCTATAAGGGGGTGGTCAAAAACATCCCATTTGAACTTGGCTAGAAGTTCATTTGTTTTTTGAGCTGTGCGAGGACGAGCATTGTCATGAACAAATACTAGGTTAAACATAAATGTTTTAACCTAATGTTTTAATCTAACTGACATTCACAACGGTTGCAACGATATCTTGCTCTAGCACTTACAGTCGTCATATTATGACCATTTGGACGTAGGTGATGTTTCGATAGAACCTCAGTCTCAATAAAGAACTGCACAATGTTCAGTTCTGTATTTAGTAATCGGCCAAATATTCATTTTGTAATCCATAAAAATTGAAAAATTCAGGTGGACAGATAAACGATAAGAAGCAATATTAACTTAGTTGTTAGGTAACAATTAAGCATTAGTATTTGGAATTTCATTAAAAAAAAGTGCACCAAATCCTTTGAAGATTATGTCATTTATTACAAAGACAATAGAATTATTTTTGGTACTATTAATTTTTATTAGAATACTTAATATTTGTTGTTTTTTTGTATATGTATTACTCATTTAATAACCTAAATGTAAATGTTCTATGATGAAACATCATTTATAAGATAAGTAAAATTAGACTTTTTCAGAATTCTTTTTCAGAAGTAGCGAATGCTGTGAAATACTCAGCATTTTTCAATTTTATTTAAAATAAAACTTTAGTAAATTTAAATGCTGCCAATCAAAATTTTGAAAATAGTTTTTATAATTTTTTGTAGGTTTTAAAATAGTTTAATTTAATTAGATACTACATGCGTTAATAAAAATCATATTCAGATCAAAATTTTATTGAATTAACATCATTACTGTACAACAAAAACCTAGTTAACTGACAAAAAAATAATATTGATGAACTTTTGATTTTTAAAATAATAGTATTGCAATATTATATAGGATTTTTTCCTCCAGATTTTTACGATATACGTAATATAATAAGCAGAAAGTAGAATGCTGAATAACTTAGTGAGAGTGAGTGTGTGTGTGTCTATGTGTCTAGATGTGGGTGTGAGTGTATGAGTCTATGTGAGTGTGTATATGTGTCTAGAAGTAAGAGTGTAAGTGGTGGGAGCCCAGGAAGGGCTCAGTGGGTGATGAGATGTCATGAAGGATGGATATGTGCCATCTAGTGGTGCAGTATCTTTTGTACATTTGTGTGTAATTAAAATAAATGTTGTTAACTTCAGTCTATAACATCTGTTTTTTTTTTATCTGTGAACAATCCAAAACATTTTGTGATCCTCGACAGGTGAATTTTCTGAAAAAATGATGTGGCTAAATTTGATAACCTGTGCAGTGAACTTGTGGAATCGTATTCTAAAAAGATTTCAGATAGTAAGAAAAGATTTAGATGGGTGAATAAGATTTAAATGCATTTTATTACGTGAAAGAGTCGTGTTTATTTATAAAATTACTTATTTCCGTGTTATTTATTACAATTATTTAATACTTAAAAATCTGTTTTATGCGCATGACTGTTAAAGTTAAAATGTAAACTAAATCAAACTAAGTTTATTGCTACTCGTACTAGCAGTTGTGTAATGCATTTACAATAATCAGTTTATTTTACAATATTACAGTTTTATGAAAAAAGCACTACATGCGTGTATTTAACATTGTGTATATATAAACGAAATAAGGTACAGTATGTGTAACATAAAGTACAAATAGCAGTCAGTTATACATAACGTTGAATTCATTCTTGGAATTGCAGTTTGTAAAGTGGTGTTCATCTGTCTGCAGTCAACAAGTCATCAGCCAGAGCAATAGTAGTGCAGAATTGGTGACTTGAAAAGGCAATGCTAATTTTATCATTTAGCAGTCAGAGATAAGTAATCTAATTATACGTTATTTACATCACCAATTTATATTTTTGTTTCTTGCTATAGTCTCATATAATTTAATAGCCCTATCATAAATAATTCTGTCATTTAATCCTATTACTTGTTAATACATTCCTGAATTATTTAAAGTTATTACATCATTATTTACATTTCTTGTTTATTCTTGGGGTAATATATTGTACAAAAAGCAAAATGACAGATTTAACAAAATTAAAAAAACATCATGGAACACTCAAGGTCAAGGTCACTAGAGTTTTTTCATTTTTCCAGTGTAAGACTAACAAAAATGAATTAGGCCAATTAAAATTAAGATTTGATGTATTTAAAAATATCTTGCAAGAAATAAAAGTTATTCAAACAAATATTGAATCCCTTGATTCAGAAGGTACTGAACAAGAATGTGAGGATTTTGGAGATAAATATTTCAGATTAGTTGAAGATGTTTAGAAATTTATCGATCAATTTTCAGTTGATTTGAATACACAGGCCTCTAGTGAAGCCGTTCAAGCATCATGCCCGGGGAAATTACCGCCAATTAATGTTCCAGTTTTTCATGGCCAATATGATGAATGGGCACTGTTTTCAAGTACATTTTCATCCATCATTGATGACGGATGATAAAAACGACATTGATAAAAACTTGTTACTCTGATATGTAAAAATTTCAATATCTTAAGTCTGGTTTAAAAGGTGAGGCTACTTCTACACTTTCGTCTTTAGAAGGGATATCAGAAAATTATAAAATAGCATGGGAGCTTTTAAGGTCCAGATATGAAAATAAACGGTATTTAATCAATAAACATATGAAAGCATTGTTTAATCCGGTAAAAATTGAAAAGAAGACTGCAAATAATATTTGGTAGATAATTGACGACCAAAAACATATTAAAACGCTTCAGGCTTTAGGCTAAACCTGCTAATCACTGGGATATAGTAATTATTCACTTAATGACCAAACAATTAGACAGTACAACCTTTTATGAGCGGGAGGCATCAAATAAAAGCAATGAGCTTCACACATTAGAAAGTTAATGAAATTTTTGGAACAAAAATGTCAGGTTTTAGAAGCACTTGAAGACAGAAATGTAATTAAACACTCTCAGATTACAATTAGTGTTGATCATAGTAGGTAGTTCAACAAGTAGGTAGACAGTCTCCATCCAAATATTTATTACATGAAAGGTTCCATGCAATTTATTTATGCGAGAAATTTTTTATCATTATCAGTGTCAGATAGGGAAAAGGCGGTGAAAGGTTGATACTATGTTTCAATTTTTATCAGGCAAGCATAGAAGTAATGAATGGAATTCTAGTTGCTGCAAAACTTGTGGCTAAAGACAACACTTTATTACACTTTCCACAATCACAGATAAGTTATAAGGATAAAATGTTAGACATGGAATCAAGTGAAGATAAACATAGGAGTGAGGCAACTAATGAGGAGGCTCAGACTTCAGTTGTAGCTCATTGGAATTCAAATCAAGTAAATCTTGCAGTAGATTTTTTGTCTATTGCAGTAGTGACAGTTATTGATAAACTAGGAACTCCTCAATTATGTAGAGCTCTCTTAGATTCAGGAAGCCAAAGCAATTTTATAAATAAAAAAATGGTACAGAGATTAGGGTTGAATGAAAATAAGTGTAATATTGAAATTAGTGATGTTGGGTGTTAATCCACACAAACAACACTATGTACTCAATGTGTAATAAAATCTCAAGTCAATCCTTTTTCAATAATAATGGATAGCATAGTTTTAAAAACCATAACCCAACCAATCCCAACATTTACAATTGCTAATAATGATATCATAACTCCAATCAAATTTACAATTAGCTGCTAGAATATCATAAGTCAACTGACATTGATCTCCTTATTGGAGAAAAACAAACATTTCTTTAGCTATTATGTGAGAAAACAATCAAATGTAGTGGATCATCCTTAGTATATCAAAACACCATGTTAGGGTGGATCCTGTCAGGGAAGATAAAGACAAAACCATGTGGCTGTTGCAGCAGTATGTTGTAATCTGTCAGTCGAAGGGAAAATTGATAACCAGCTGCAACAATTTTTGAAGGTAGAAGAGATTGATCACTCTGTCAATAAGCTAAGATCAAAATCTGAAAATGTATGTGTAACTCATTTTTTAAAAACAGTGAGTCGTAATTTAGATGGTAGATTTTTGGTAAGGTTGCCAATAAAATCTCCTTAAGGTTAGGCAGCTCTCGAGAAACGGCAGTACATATCTTAGAGGCTTTAGAACTGCAATTTAATTGTAATCTTGAACTAAAGAAAAAATATAATGAATTCATGAGAGAATATGTGGACTTACGTCATATGAAATTAGTCTGTGGAGGTGTAGAAAATCTGCAGGCCATTCCAGGGCACTATTTACCCCATCATGCAGTAATTAATGAATCCAGTTCAACAACCAAACTTTGCATTGTTTTCGATGGAAGTTGCAAGTCCTCAAGTGGAGTATCATTAAATGACATACTGCTAGTAGGACCAACAGTGCAGGATGAATTATTTAACATATAAGTGAAGGTTAGAAAACATCAGTTTGTCTTCACAGCTAGCATAGAGAAAATGTATTGGCAGATACATGAGAGTGAAGATGATGTTGATTTTCAAAAACTTTTGTCTAGAGTAGATTTGAGTGAACCTATACAAACATATCAATTAATGACAGTCACGTATGGAACATCAGCAGTGCCGTACTTAGCAACCAGATGCTTACAACAATTGGCAATAGAGGAAAGAGAAAGGTTTCCAAGGGCAGCAGAAGTGCCTTGATCAGATTTCTATGTAGATGATCTTCTTTCTGGGGCAGATTCGTTAGAAGAGGCAGAGAAAATTCAATTCCAACTGATCAAAATGCTCCAAGGTGCAGCATTTAATTTAAGGAAGTGGTGTACAAATCATCCGCAATTGTTATGTAACATACCTGAGGAGCATAAACAACAGCAATACATTGGGCCTTGGGTAGAAGAATCTCAGCCTATTAAAATGTTAGGTGTCATGTGGGATGCTAAATGTGACAGCTCATGTTTGTACAGCTGTACATGTTGACAGCTCCTGAAGGTAAATATCCAGCCATTGATTACCAAAAGGAGAGTGCTTGGAAGAATAGCTTCATTGTTTGATCCATTGGGCCTGTTAGCACCAGTAATAGTGAAAAGCGAAGATAATCCAGCAGACTATGTTTCATGAGGACTAAGCCCAGACAAGATTGCTGATGCAGAAATGTGGTGAAAAAGTCCAATGTGGCCCTTCCACGTTGAAAAATAAGGACAACTGGCCTCAATCAGAAATGCAGCTAAATGATGAAGTACTAAATGCTGAAAGAAAGTAAGAGAAGTTGATACCAGTGATCACAAAACATGTGGAATTTGTATTCATCTCTATTGAATCTACAAAGAACAGTGGCATGCTGTTTACGATTATATCACAACTGTAAACTAAAAAAAGATGAAAGAGTGATTGGTTCATTATCTGTAACAGACTTAAATAATGCACTAAATTGTTTGATTAAATTATCATAACATGAAACATTTGAGATGGAATTTACAGATCTGAGCAAAGGGTTACAAGTCAATAGCTAAAGTTTTCTATGAACATTACATCCATTTTGTGACAAAGATGACATATTATTCGTGTTGATGGAAGGTTGAGGTTGTCTGAGTTAAAAATTTTTTTTTTTTTTTTGTAAGGGCGAACAACAGATTTAACATTTTCTTAACATCCAATTGTGTTACCTGCAAACAATCAGCTGATTAATTAACATGAAGCATGAACAAATCAAACTCCATGCTTTGCTTGCATCAATTTGGAGAAGGTTTTGGCCTCTAAATGGATGTAATACAGCAAGAAAAATAGTGCATGAGTGTGTCACCTGTTTTAAGGTCAAACCCAAGAGTTGCAGCCAGTTAACAGGAGACCATTCAAAAGAATGTTTACAACCTACACTTCCATTTTTAAATACTGGTGCTGAATACTGTAGACCAGTTATGATACGAGCAAGCAGAAAAAGACGAATCGCTCCAGACAAAGCATATATTGTACTGTTTGTCTGCATGGCTATAAAGGCTGTACATTTAGAGTTAGTCAGTGACCTAACAACAGAATCCTTTCTTGGAGCTCTTAAAAGATTTTATGTCTTTATGCAGAAAGGTGTCTCAATTGTTTTCTGATAACGCAACCAATTTTGTTGGTGCCGATGAGGAACTTGAATTTAGTAGAGCCTGCATAACCGCAAAAATCACATGGAGCAAGTGGAAAAGTGGCTAGCTGAAGACAGCATTACATGGAATTTTATACCACCACAAGTATCCTTCTATTTTGGAGGGTTATGGGAAGCAGCAGTGAAGTCATTAAAAATCAACCCAAGAAGAATCATAGGTAATACTACTCTCACCTATAAAGAAATGTACACTATATTAACCATGATTGAAGCTTGCCTAAATTCCTGCCCACTAATGATCCAAATGATTTACTTCCCTTAACTCATGGACATTTCCTAACTGGTGATGCAATAACTTCTCCAGCTGAACCCGATTTACAATCAACACCAATGAATTGACTCACCAGATGGTGGTGCAACAAAATCTCAACACTTTTGGTCCAGATGGTCAAAAGAATATAGCCAGTCTTCAGCTATAGAATATAGCTAGTCTTCAGCAGAGAGGAATTGAAGTGACAATTTCCTTCCGAGAATTTGTCAGTAGGCGAGTTGGTGATAATCAAGGAGAACTTACCCCCTCTTTGATGAAGCATGCCATCCACCTCCATCCAGGAACGCATGGAAGTGTCAGAGGCAACAGTTGAAACTGCAATTGGTGTTTTTAAAAAGGCGTGTCCACCTCCATCCAGGAAAGCATGGAAGTGTCAGTGTGGCGATAGTTAAAACTGCAACTGGTATTTTTAAAAGGCCTATTACTAGACTCTGCCAATTACCTATTTACGAATAGAATTGAAGAGTACATAAACATTTTTCATATTGTCATTATTGTTTATATTTTCATATTGTGCGATTTATTTTATTGTTAATTAGGTTGAATGGTTAATTAGGTTTTTACATACTTGAATGATTATGTATAATTTAATTGGGTTTTATGTATCTTAAGTGTATCACATTCTATAAATGGAACTATTTACTGACTATTATAAATTTGTTACACAATTTATTGATATCTTAGTTGAAGAGTTGGCATTTCTTATATTTGTGCCTTAATTTTAATTTTGTATTCATATGTTAACTTGTACCATACGTTTCGTTTGATTGAAGGTGACCCTTCAAGGTGGGGGGGGGGGTTAATAACTTAGCGAGTGTGTCTGTATGTGTCTAGATGTACGAGTGTAAGTGGTAGAGGCCCGAGAGGGGCTCAGTGGGTGATAAGATGTTATGAAGGATGGATGTGTGCTGTTTAGTGGTGCAGTATCTTTTGTACATTTGTTGTGTAATTAAAACTATGTAATATACAGTCCATTTTGTTGTTTCAATGTGTTTTAAAATAAATGTTGTTAATCTCAGTGAACAACATTTAAGTTTTTTTATCTGTGAACAATCCAAAACATAGAACGTGATATAAAATTTGTATCCTGAATAATAACTCGGGTGGGTTAAAAAAGCACTTGAGCTACACTATGCTTATCATTGAGGATTTAGAATGTTAATGATAGCCTGGAAGTTACAATGGGTGGGAATTTTTGTAATGATAACATAGTTCTTGGCGGTTTGGATTACTGGGACTTAAAGGTAACAAAAATATACGCTGTATTACTTATATAATTTTTACATTGGAACTATATAATAAGAATTAAAATCATGTTCACACAAATAATAATGTAGTTGTTAGCTTCCAAGCAAGTTCTGATCTGGTAATAAAACTTGTTTCTAATCATAAAGAAGTAGAGTTCTTTGCCAGGTCTCTGAGAAAGATGTAAAAAAAATATTTATAAATGTGTTGATGTAAAACCAATTTAAAATTTGTTACTAATAACTTCTCCATAATATTTATAATATAGCGACTGAAAATGAATAAAGCATCGAATGTTGTAAGAAATTTTATAAAAACAAGATTACACGGATTTCACTTCGTACACAAGTGATATAAACACACAACATTATTATTATTATTACCTTGAAAACCTCTTGAACAGAGTAGACGAGTTCTGGACCGACTCCATCTCCAGGAATTAATGTACATTTAGTTCGACCTTCTGGCTGCTTTCCTGCCTCCTACAAGTAAAATCATTTTTATATTACAATAGAAAATAAATGTACTACTGTAACATAAATTTTTAATCAAATAAAAAAATATCTAAGAAATAACATAACTCTTCATGTTAAAGGAATTCAGCGAAATAACTCTGCATTATCCCATGCTGCCTAAAAAAAAAATTCTTATTACACTAAATAATAAAATTCTAAAACTGAACCTATATGAATTTTATAACTTGATCATTCTTTTAGTCTATGAATAAATAAATACTTCTCAAAAATCCTATGATTTTCTTCGTAACAAATAAATAGTAAATAATGAATCTAGCCGAATACCTTATATTTAGATATGATACAAGATATGGAAAAACACATGACTTAAAGGCAGGATTATAAAGACTAACTGTTACAAATTACTGTTGGTCAGTTAATAATTAACATTATGGTTTTTAAATTTCTTTGTCTCAGGTTTTATTCCCTAGAAAGGGACATCCTTTCACCTACCATATCATCCTTATCATTCTACCTTCATTAAAATGTATGTATGGTGCTTCCAAAGTTGTAATAAAATAAAAACAAGGGCTTCATGAATATAAAATGATACTTTAAAAGGTTTTCAAGTTTTCTTTGAAATGGGATATTCCCTTTGAAGTGTACAGTGTACACTATCACTCAGCCCAATTGGTAGTGTATACTGTACAATATTACTCAGGTTAAGAAATGAATTCAAATCTATACCTTACACATGAAAATTTAATCATTTTAAAAATCAGTATCTAAGGGTTTTTTTTAATTTATGGCTTTAGTTTGCAACATGTGGCTTATATAAATTATTTTTAACTTGTTTTTGCCCCTGGAAATTTTTTACTGAAATTCATCCCATTATGGAAATATAAAAACTTTCTACAAAACAAGAATGGAGGAGTAATTTTAATTTTAAAATTAATATTTTCAAATTTATTCTCTTTAATTATTGTTACAATTTATGGATGACTTATTTACATCTATTACCTTCTAAATTTTTTTTTTAAATGCATCCTTAGATATTAAAAAGCATATTTTTCATCAAGAGGAACATAGTATTTCAGCAACATATCCTTGATCCAATACAAGCAGGAAAAAAGGTATAATTTAGGATAATATGAAACAAATTGAAGGCTTCAGAATTAGTTTTGCTTACAGGTATAGATATCATGAATTGACAAATGTTATCAGTCCTAATGCACAGATAATACAATTAACTTTGATACCTAGTGACAACGTATTAAATCATAACCATTCAAGAGTAAATGAATCGTACTGTAAAAAAAACCAGTTTTATTAAACAGTGATTTTTTACAGTATTTAAAAAAAAATTAAATTGTAAAAGTTTTCCAGTTTACAATACTAGCTGAAATTTTAGTGATACAATGTAATAAATTTGAGTATAACTTAATTTGTATTATATGAAACATAAATTAAAAATGCAGTTACATCTATTACTATCTTTAACTTATTTTTTCACGAGTATTATTATAAAAAAAAAAAAAAAACACCTTTAAGCGTTCTAAATTCGCTTAACTGTTATATTGAGCATATTAAGTAACTATGAAAAAATAAAAGTTGAACAAAAAAAAAAAATAAGTAATAACATAATATTATAATACGTAATTACAATTTTAAAAAAAAACCTCAGTTAATAAAAATGTAACAAGCTACGTTAAATCTCAAAACGGTTACAATAGAGCTAAATTAAAAGAACTTTTAATTTAGTACCAAAAATTTTCTTAAATATTCCACTATTCCGAACTTTTAGGGTTAATTTATACATTTATTCTTAAAAAGATGTAGAAACTTTAAAAAAATAATCTTTAAATCGTAAAATGCAAAAAGAAAATCACTTTTAATAAAAATGAAGACAATCAGATAAAACTAAAGTTGTAAAGGTTATACTAGAAAAAAAAAAATGTTACTTACCGTATTTAAATATAATGAGGAATGAATGTGCCGTGATGAACAAATAAATGGCAAATTTTTTGCAACCTAAAATAATAAACGAAACATTAGAATAATTCATTAACAGAGTACACAATTAATGAAAAAAAAATCATACATCAATAACTTACGTACTTGCGAGAACAAGAATCCAAAACTTCTATTCAATACAGCCATTTTCGAAGGTGAGCTTGAAAGACAGCCAACAAACACATTAAAAAAATATCTTCATTACTCTAATAGTTGGGATTTTCGGTTTTTGTTTAGTAATTGTTAATTTTTCTGGATTTCAGATAAGTAATTAATTCAGAACTGTAATATTGCCATAATTGTATTAATTAGTTTTCTTTCGAAAATACTATAAGAATATGATAAGTTACATCTTAAATGCAAAACCTGAAGTTAAGAAATATATTTATTGTTTTTTAAAATCCAAAAAGGGAATTTTAGTTACGCGTGAAATAAGAATAATCAGAATTTGAATGGTAGCAGTCGAACTAAATATTAGTCGCTGATAATTTGTAATATTACAAAAAAATTAACATAACTGACATATTGAAATAATGGTAATATGCAACATTTTATGCTATTTTTTCCCAAACTGGTGTATTTAATTTTATGACAAAAATCACTGAAAAGAAGATTATTCTCATTGTCGGTTAGCGCTTTAACGACAAAACTGGACTTATGTAATGACATTATTTTGACTAATGAATTAGTTCACCTCAGAAACTAGTACTTTCGAATAAGAAAATGTATATTTCTATGGAATGAAAAATTCCATGCCTATTCATACCAGGGACTTCCGGATGAAAGCCAAGAGGCTGCTACTTCTCCACGGAGCTCTGTTAAAATTGTAATTTTGACGGAGGATCTTTTCTGTTATGCCCTGCATTTCTAAAAAAAAATTATATTAAACATACTAAAGAAGCAAATTAATGATATTATTAATAAAAATAGCAGGGGAGCTATTTTTTATTATCTGCGTGGTTGGAGGCAGTTCCTCAGTGCCTTCTTCTTCGTTCGTTCTCTGACTTTTTCCTTATCCAACATCTTTTACATTTTTCAGCATTAATTTGACAAGCATTGCGTAGACAAGCAAGTGCATTTAATGTTTTTAAACATTAGGCCATTCACGCTCATACTGATTCATAACTCTTGGATTCATTCACAAAAGTGTGATCTCGTGGATTATAACTGAATTTTTACATTGGTTATATGGATATGACCAATATTAATAGATACATTAGGGAGAGTAGTTTATTCACATTTTCATTACTTTTTGGTTCATAAGTAGATTTTAATTAGAATTTTTTGAATGGTGGACGACTATCATCGTTGTGTGAATCACAGCTGTTCATTCGCCAGTGAGACTACAAACCAATTTGAGAAACAATTTAATTTACAAGGAAAACATTTGACAATTATAAATTCTACTACCGTATAGGCCAAAATTAATTAAGAAGATATGCCACGAAGTTGAAAAAATCTGTGTAGACACTTCATTCACATTCATCCTCTGAAGTAATACCTTAGTAGGTCAGGAGGCTAAACCAGAAGAAAGAGAGGTTTATACACTTTAAAAATTTATTCATTTACATGTCTAACTGCTTTGTGATAGAGATACTGTAGGGAGAGACCAAAAATGATTATCATAATATTTAAAACAAATCGCTTATCCAGGAAAATGTCACACAACCTGAGAAAAATTTTTCTTTTACGAGTATTTGTAGCTATGTTTTTATTATTTTATGATAAAAATTCTCCGAGGTAAGATTTTATGTGCGAGGCCTTACTTTAAAAACAGGGTTAATTTTGAATTTCCCGCTTATATACGAGATGTAAACAAGTTATTTCAGTTATTTTAATCAATCAATCATTAGTCAGCTGTTAGCAACAATAGTAATTTTGTTGTTAATTACTTACATTTACTACTTATAATGAGTGCTGTAATTCGTGATTCTGCAAAGGGTGAAGTATGACGAATATTTTCTATGGTAAAGAACAATTCTGTGGCTGAAATTCACAGACAAATTTGTGGCGTCTACTCAGAAAATGAGTGATGCTAAGATAAGACAGTGGTGCCGTTCATTTCGGAAAAGAGAACGTCAAACGAATATTCCTGATGAAGAATATAAAGACCAGCCGTCGGTGATAACGGATGATCTGATTGGAAAAATTGACGAAAACTTTGAGAAACCCGGGGTTTCACCGTGTCACAATTGTCTTTAATTCTACGCGATATTTTATTAACCGACAAGCGTAAGACGTTTTGCTGCAGGGCCTGAATATTTGCAGCGTTACGAAAATGACGAATTGTTCACATTATTACCGTAGATGAAATAAGGATTTCTTATTGCAAAATCGAGATACAACAACAGTTAATACGATGGCGGCATGCATTATCTCCTAAAACGAAGAAATTCAAACAAGATCGTGCAGTAGAGAAGCTTATAAATCATTTTTTTTTGGGAAACAAAGGGTGTTTTCCTTGTTGACTTTAGTGATCGCGAAACTGCTGTGAATGCCGTTACCTATTGTTAGTTTAGTTTTAAAATAATTGAAGTACCATTTTTTTTTCTAAAACTGATTAAAAGGTTTTTTGGCTTTCCCAGATGCATGCTTAACATTTTGAAGAATTTCAAGTCATCACAAAACAAAAAGTTCCCTAGCTATTTTCTGTTCCAATATCTGCTTTTATATACAGAGTGATTCAGGAGGATAGGGCAATACTTTGACAACTCATTCTAGAGGCTAAAAATAAGAATAAAATTGAAAAAGAAGAAAGATGCACTGAACACAATGGTGGCATTTTTGAAAGTTGTTAAACCACATGAAATACTATTTGTAAGCAGTATTTTATCATTATCATAAAAAAACAGTAAGTATTCTTTCTTCCTCCAGATATTTTCTACTGTACATAACAAAAACGTTTTTTCAATCTGTTAAAAATTTATCTGTTTTGTTATTAATATGAGTCGATATGTTTAAAATTTTGTTTTCTGTTAATATTATTTCCATCAATCTTCTTATAATAAAATTCTCTACAATTTATGTTTAAAAAATGTATGATTGATTTATTGCCAATTTAACAACGTTTGTACGTCAAACGTAATAAAATGCGTTTTTTGACCCTATTTTTGGTGTTTTACATTGGATATCTTAGTTTCTAAGAAACTAAGACAGTTTCTTAGAAACTAAGAGAGATACAGTTCTGGGACCTATTTTTGTCAATTTTCCAGCTCAAAAACTATAAGAAACAATTGAATTTGCCCCTTAATTGACCTCAGAATTTCAGAAAGCCTTAATTTACCTGGAAGAACTGAAACTTGGGTGAAATCTTTCACCTGTATAACTTGTTAATGAAGCGTTTAGACACCTATGTTTATATGAACTTTTTTCTTATTTTTAGCCTCTAGAATGAGTTGTCAAACTATTGCCCTATCCTCCCGAATCACCCAGTAAAAAACATAAATTTGGGGAACTGTCGGTTAATCACATTGCAAATAAATCTATCAGTTATGAATGAAAGAGAAAACAATTTCTTTACCTCTTTATTAAAATAAAGTGTTACTGTTGTAATCTGTCATTAAAATCGAACATTCTGTTTTTCCAATTGTAACAAATCAATCCAAATGTAAGGCTGCACCTCTTCTCCTCTGTGGTGGAGGCTGTTAGTATGCAGCTTTTTGTCTTTACATTTTTCCTGAAGGATGCAGTGCTAAATTTTTTTCTGTACAAAGGTTGTTTGGTGTTATAGTTCTTTAAATGAAATAACAGATTTTTGGAAACATGTTTCTATGAGAGGGTGAAGTCTAATTTGGCCAACAGTTCTGAGAATAGTTTTAAAAACATTTTTAACAAAGAAGGTCTTTTGGAATTTTTCATTCCAGCAAATCCTATTTTGCAAAAGTTTTTGGGGGATTGAGTCCTGCACATAGTTGTAACCCAAATTGATAAAAAAATTTGTTTAAAAAAAAAAAGAAGAAAACATAAATTTTATCACTCTTGGGACTTTTTCAGTAAAGATAAACAGAAGTAAATACATCAAATTTGCGCAGGATGACCAAATTACACTAAAAAAATTTGTATCACAAATATGAACATGTACCCAATTTTTCTCACTGTAATTAGGTGCTGATTTCAAATATGCTACTGAAATTGTATTACCACATAAAGGTTTTATGAAAATCTTAGATTTGTAAAAACTTTTTTTAATTAACTCATTTTGATCAACTATTGGTTACAATTAAGAGTAGTTTTTGAATTTTTACTTTTAAACAATATGCGTACATGCGTAATAAAGAAAAAATAGTTATATATACTCTGTCAACAGAAATAAACAAGTACAAACATATCTCCATACAGACATCTGTTGTTGTCTACTACAGAGATTAAAATCTTATTCAATCTAGCTTCACTTGTTTGTACTGTTGTGTTTCACAGAGTTATTAATGTTTTGCTATAACTGCATCATTTGTTTATAATACAAAAGTGATTTTTCTTGTTTTTATTTGCTACAACATGGCTTCTGCAAAAGTTTGTAGGTGTTCAAATCATTCAGACAATTTTTGTTAGGTCCGTGGTAAATTTACATCCAAATCTCAAAGAAAGGTGATTTCTGAATTGATATAAATAGTTTATACATTTTATTTTGATTGTGCCCTTGGGAATCAAGATAAAATCTGAGCACTTCATGATATTTGCATATCATGCTCGGTAACTCTGAATGGTTGAAGGGGAAATGACAAGGTATGGCATTTGTTGTACCAGTAGTTTGGCATGAACCTGACGACCACTTCACAGACTGCTACTTTCCAAATATATTTGTAAGGACATATATGTTTGGATTTTCATTCAAAAATAGAATGAAAATATGCAGATGTAACATCAGCTCTAAAGCTGGTACCAAACATTGAGTTATTACCTGCACCATCACCTATCTTGTTATTGCTAGAACAACAATCTGAAAATTAAGCAAATCATGTTGAATTTCCTACTATAACTGATGAGAAATCAACTTTCTTAATTCAAAAACATGAACTTAATGATTTAGTTCGCAATTTAAAGTCATCAAAGCAGCAAGCTGAATTTCTGGGGTCTAGACTGAAACAGTGGAATCTTTTAGCAGAAAAAACAAGTTACTATGTTTAGAACACAAAATAAAATTCTTTCAACTTGTTTTACTATGAAAAATTTATTGTGTTTATACAGACATTGATGGCCTGATGAAGAACTTGAAATTCCGTATATTTTTGAAAATCTTTTTATCGACTCATACTAAGTTAGTATGAAGTTTTATTGCATAATAACAAAAGGCCATCTATTCCATTAGCTCATGCAGTTGACATGAAAGAAAAGTATGAAACTATTGCATCAGCATTAGAAGCAATAAATTACAAAGTACATATGTGGTAAAATTTGCAATGATCTGAAAATTGTTGTGTTATGTCTTGGTTTCAAAGGTGGGTTCATGAAATATTGTTGTGATACAATCATTACCAAGTAAAGAACTGGCCATCGCAACAGAAGAACTTTGTGGCTGGTGAAAAAAATGTAAAGCATTAATATCACTAACTGGAAGTGGTAAAATCAATACTGCCACCACTTGAAACTTGGACTCATAAAAAATTTTATAACGGCACCAGACAAAGTTGAATCAGGATTTAATTATTTAAAAGTAATTTCTCCTAAATTGAGTGAAGGTAAGCTCAATGAGGATATATATATCAATTCGCAGATCAAGAAACTGGTGAATGACTCAACTTTTGATGATAAACTTAGCAAATGTAAACTAGTTACATGGAAAGTTTTTTAACAGCAAAGATGAAAACTATGTTTTTTTTTTTTTGGTTAATAAGCTGTTAGAAAACTACAAATTTTTAGGGTGCAGTATGTCATTAAAAATTCATTTTTCACACTTCCACCTAAAATTTCTTCTGGAAAATTTGCCTTTGTCAGCTATGAGCAAGGAGCGTGTTTCCATCAGGGTATTCTGACCATGGAGCATTGGTACCAAGGAAGTTGGGATTCTGAATTGACGGGTGACTATTATTAGTTTTTCTAGAGAAATTGATAAAACAATGAACAAGCAAAAAAGTTTGTGAACATATTTTAAAAATTAAAGGTAAGAAAATTCCAATGATTTAAACTTTTAAAAACTGTTACTTTAAAATTGTATAAATGTATTTCAATTTATCTATGTTTGAATAAATAAAAATTTAGTTGGTTTAAACAAATTTCAAATGAATAGACATAAACATTTTTTTTTTTAATATTCATTTCAGGGTGATTATGCATTTATTGGTAAATAAATCTAGAAAATGTAAGTATCTAAAAAATGTGACATATTACAAAAATTATAAGAATTTTGAATTCAGCACTTTTTTTGAATTACTGTCATGAATTCAAGTTACTTGCTATGAATAAAAATAAAAAAAATGCAGTTTTAGATTGCATTAAAACATGTTCATTCTGTGTTCTTGTTGTGAATTGCATTTCATCTGAATAAAGCATGATAATGGTTAATTCCTTAGAAGTTTATAAAATTACATAATATACCTGAAATTAGCCCTGGTGAAATTTCAATCTTTATATATATATAATTCTTCTGTCCGTGTGTATGTGACTGAACTCCTCCTAAAGGGCTGAACCGATTTTGATGAAATTTTTTGTGTGTGTTCCAATGGATTCGAGAATGGTTTAGATTCACAATTCAGTCCACTGGAAAATGCTTATTTAATTAATTTTTTATTTATAATTTAATTTATAATTGTTGTTGATCTTGTAATGTTTTACATTGGATTCGGAAGACAGCGCTGTGATCACAGTGTCGAATATTCAAAAATATTCTATTTTAATTTCAGTGTGTCCCGATAGTTGGCGCTGCGATCAGATTCAGAAAATTTTGTGTTATTATTGTGTAAAAGGTTTTGAAGTATAGGTAAAAAACTATACATTTTGCAAATATAGTGAGGTATTGAAGTGTGTATTTTACACAATTTTCTATCAAATTTACTCGCGCGTTGATTAACAAACATTCTAACCAACAAATTTATTTGTATAGTTCATTGATTTCATAACACATTTTTTAAATTGTTTTCATTTTAAATATTTACTTATCGGAAATATTAAATAAAAATAAAATTATACGTTATTTATCTAAAATTTGGTACAATAAATCTTTTCAGTCCTGTTACTTAATTCAATATTCAAAAAAGTTTAAAATTTTCAAATTTAAGACCTGTGTACAGGACAACGTCTGTCGGGTCCGGTAGTATTCAATATTTTTTTTAGATATAATACACAAAATTACTGTTAAGTACATTAAAAACAGAGTAAATTTATTTGTTTAATGAATGAAAAATGTCCAGTAGTTGATTTTAATACAACAGTCATTTATTTAATTTTAAAAATTGTTCTAATGTAGAAGGTAATCTTTTTCTCTCTTAAAAATGTATTTCCAATAATATTGCTAAAAAAAAGTCATAATTTTATTATTTCTTTTAATGAAAGAATGCAAAATGTGCTGTGAAGAAAGGAAGAATTTTCATTAAAAAAGGAATCTCCGATACTGATTTTAGAGAAGTGTCGTCAAGTTGCTTCTTTGATATTGTAG
Organism: Zanna intricata; assembly: GCA_010016005.3. NCBI lineage: Eukaryota > Metazoa > Arthropoda > Insecta > Hemiptera > Fulgoridae > Zanna > Zanna intricata. The sequence continues at coordinate 1,721 of JAAAKQ030505431.1, read as the reverse complement.
GCATAGAATGCACACAGGCGTTGTTTCTACAGCTGTTTTATTGTACACCACTGTAAAGAAATATACCACATTACAATAATGTTAAATATACCTAATGAATAAAATGCTTAATCTGTACCATCATCTAGCCTGTTATTGCTAGAACAATCTTAAAATGAAGCAGATCATGTTGAATTTCTTTTTTAAAATTATAATTTGTAATTGTGATTTAAAAAAAAAATTATAACAGATGGCTGTAATTTATGCTAGCAAGAACATTTTTAAGATATTCTAAGTGAGCTTTAAGAGGGAAATTTTTAAATAAAAATTGCTTTCTTTTTATTTAAAAATAAGATATAATTTTCTAGAATATAAATTGCTATTGAGTTAGGTATTAAAAAAAGTAGGGCATTACACTACAATTTTTTTTTTTTAAATCTTGTGGTTATTTAAAATTATTTTTAACCTAGGAAAATGACGTGATGTTATTTTATAGAAGGAAAAGCATTAATGGCAAAAATATATCTACAAGAATGCTTGTTTAGTATTCTAGTTATAACATTATATTTTTTGTATTATTTTGATCATTTCTCTCTTTTAAGCAATTTACCCAAATTATAAATATAGATAAGAATATGAAAAAATAACATATGTTTCAGTTACATTAAATCCACCACTGCCATCAAAGTAATTATGGCAAAATAATCTTTCAAAGAATATGACATAAAATTAATAATTTTTAGACCCATGGCAGAAAATATAACAAAAATCAATGTAAATTGAAAGCTACTATACAGAATTTCTGTCAACTCATATAGATTTTACAATCACATCTGGTGTGTCTCTCTTTGAGGTAAAATGAACCTCATATAGGAACTACCAATTTACAAACATTAAATTTATTTATTAAGTCAGTCAAATGTGGAAATAGGACTGCATACAACCAGACTGTCAATGATTGTATTTAAGTTTTTGTTTGACTGATCCAAAGCTATTGAGATAACAGGACTGTAAGCATAAATTTTTATTTTTTTTCTAATAAAATATAAAATGGTTTCCATAAAGGTAAAGATATTTTTTTATCTGATTATCAAAAAAATTAAAGCAATAATAATTTGTAAAATAAAGCAAGTGATTTTGAACTATTTTAATGTTATTGGTCTAAATACAATGTTAATGAAATAGTTCTTGATTTTCTACAATTTTTTACATCCTTAACACAGCAGTATATGACAACATGTTTGTACTTTACTCTTATTTACATAATTAATAAACTTTTACAAACTGTACATGAAATGGAGACTGGATATAGCTGAAAAATTATTAACATATTTGTCAACTGTTGTGTTGATTATAACAATTAAGTTAACTTGTATAGAAAATTGTTTACATACTATTCTTTGATTGTTTATTACAATAAAAGTAAGAACTATCAGTCACAAGATAGCTGAGCCTAGAATTAATAAAAATGTTAATAGTGAGTATAAAAATGATTTCAGAAATTAGAAAATAAGCACCTCTTAAATATACAATTTTTTAATGAGGGTTAATATGTTAAACTAAAAAAAAATGAAATATTAACAATTTAAGACAAACAATCTTCAAAACCAATGCATTTGACATTAAATGAAACATAATACTGTAGACATTTAGCCTTTAAATGGTAAACCACCGTTAGGTTATATCTTCAGAGGATGAGATGAACGAATTGTAGCGTGTGTGAAAAATGCCATGCCTGATCG